>BGPR01000789.1:95193-168873 GCA_013235015.1 Araneus ventricosus | reverse complement strand
AACATGGAGCATAATAAATCCAAATCAAATCAAAACTATAAAAAAAAATTAAATAAAAACTAAACCGTTTTAAAGCAGTTAAAAACGAAACTTTTACTGAATTTTTTCCATAGAACGTTTTTCTTCTTAAATTCTCTTTTTAAAAAAAATACGTAGTTCGAATGCCGAAAAAAGGAAAAGAAGAAAATACTAAGGAAAAGCTTCCAAAAAACCCGAACTCCAATAAAAGTAAAAGGAGACCTTCTCCTTCCTTTTCGTCGTCATTTCTCCAGCGAGTCATTTTTCACTCGACTCGCGAATCATTAGATTCATTCATCCGTCCACCGCGACGCCCTCTGGCGGAAATTTGTTGCCTTCATTATTTGATCCTCGCGATCAAGATAACCGCGCCGAGAACACGCCTTTGAAAAATTTATCGAAAGTTTTCATCACGCGGGATCCCATCTTTCTGGTCGGAGCTCTTTCGATGACAGTCCGCTGCTTCATTATCCCTTGTTAGACCGGGATAAAACGGGACAAAGAAAGAACGCCGGGATAGAGCGTGTCGGAGAAGAAATTTGTGACGGGAACCTAATCTAGTTCCTTACTAGACAGTTGCTTGATTTAATCGATTCTCGTGTGAGAAATTGAAGGCCTTTTGATGGAAATGGATGAAGGAACAGAATGCATTAGCTTCTGAGAGATATTTTTATAAAATATTACTGGCAAAAATGTGTTATAACTTAACAGGAGACTTTTTCAGAAAAATATGAAGCCCAATCTTTGTTAAGGCCTATCTTGATCACAATCTTCTCTTGTCTCAAATTAGACCTTCCAAATTCGAGATTAATTGCATGGAATTAATTAAAAATTTCGAAGAAGCAAATAAAGTGGAGGAAGAGCCAATGCCTTTATCCGCATCAACCTTTTCCTTTGGAGTGTTGCAGATGGTATACTAACAGTTTTTTCTCTGCACAAAGATATTCAAAATAAAGTAACCTTAAGACAATACAGTTTCATTTTGTAGATAAACTTTTAGGTTCTCTAATCATTATGAAGAGTGTTTATGGTCAGATTTGTTTTATTGCTTGAACTATTGCATCTCTCCGGGAGGCAATTCAAATAAGAAGTGATAAATAAGATTGTTCTTGCTTTCCTTGAGGGTACAGCAATGGTTGTGTGGATATGTTGGCCACATTCCTGATTGCGGGGCGTACCTCCTAGGAAACTTTTGTCATGGGTGGGTGACTGACCACAGTACCAGTGTTGCTACTTGAGGCGACCCGATCATTTAGATACATCGAACGGCTTCGTGCTAGGGCGGGGTGATATCCTTATGAATCATTTAAACTATTGTGTTGATTAAAAAAGCTCGAAGGTGCAAAAAAGTGGAGGAAGAATCAATGCTTTTATCTACATTAACCTTTTCCTTAAGGGTTTTGTAGATGGTGAACTAATATTTCTAACTGGAACAGATTAATAAGCAATGCTTTCAGGTTCTTGGTTTTTATATCAGTGATTTCTTTCTAATAGGAGTACATAAAAGATAAGTGTTTTTTCCTTTCCATTACTACTGGCTACCATTGATGAACTAAAAGAGAAAAAAATAGCAAAATTTAAATCGTAACTCTGGAAATGCAAAGACTCCTGGATAAGATTGGGTATCGAATGGATATTGTGCGGGTATTTATCAGGGCAACCATATTGAAAATTTATGAATTTATGGTATTTATAACTTTAGAATCTTATTTTTGAAACCTTTGATTTACCAAAGTTGCAGGGGGTTTTGCAGTTTTGTAAATTTGCCTTCGAAACTTATGGTATTATTTGTAATCATCCTACGTTTGTTTCGTATCTAGATAAATTAGCTGAAAACACTTTTGTTCCAAAAATTGTTCCTGGTCCCCCCCCCCCCGACTCCCAAAAAATAATTTTCAAGTAAATTCTTTTTTTTTTAGTCTGTGATTGACGAAACAGGGTCTTTTAGTTTCATAAAAAAAATAGTAACATCTTCAGAATTCAATGGTATAACTTGGGACAACTTTTATATTTCATTACCATGCAGTGATTTTGTAATCGGAAAAATTTGTTAAATGATTGAAAATTTACTGTTTCTATTATAATTAATGCATGGATTTCTGCAATAGCCCAAGAGATGAGTAAAGAAATATCTTTTAAATACTTAAAACTCAAGGGAAAAGTTTGATAGAGTTTATTTGGTTTCTAAAAGAACGAATTATTTAAAAGAGGGGGCAAACAATAAAAATGGCTGTATGAGAACCAATTTTAATGCATTGTAAAGCTCATTATTTTTAAATAAAAACTTTTATGTATATATAAACTTTTAAACACTGTAATTAATTTTGCTTCTAGATTTTTTAATTCATAAGCGTCTCTCCAGTATTCGGTGTTTTATTGCATATACGTAACGTTACAGGAAATTGTTTATCTGGTTGATTTCCGTGAGAATATGTTTCATTCCAAAAATGGAAATTGTAGATAGACAAAAGGCATTTTAATGTCAAAATATGTCAAAGTCAATTCACTTGACGTCATAGTCACGCGAAAAACACATTTTGACGATTGTAATACTTTCTTTCTCTATATTGCGTATGCGAGAAACTAGAAAACATAGAAAACACAACATGAAAATCAATGAATGATGACGATGCCTTCTAAAATTACCAGTCACTGAAAAACAATGCAGAAATAATTGTCCTTTCACATAAATAAAAACGCGCTTAATTCACCAAATGATTGCGCTAAAGCTGATTATAGAGTTCCAGCCATGATTCCCGAGCCGAAATGAATTAAAATAGCCCACATCCTCTCTAACTGCCGCTGGAAAAACATCACACAAAGCGAGATTCCATTTCATGCTATTCTGGAACCAAAATAAGCATCAGCCTTACCGAAAGTAAAGACAGCAGCAGCCACCACTAGAGCGATAGTCGTTATCATTAAGGCAGAGGCGTTATGGCTTTTCCAATGCCGAAATGGCCAACGGAAAAGGACTTCTCAATGAAAGTTAATAAAGGTCCCCGCAGAAACGACTCGCAGAAAACCAATGGGCATTATTTCGAAGGGATGTTAATGAAAACGGTTATGGATTGGAATTAATCACAATGCGATTATCGGTGGTTCGTTTAAAATGATTAGAGTTCATTAGATGTCATCTTAAGAAGTAATATGGCTGGTTATAATTATTATTCAATTGATTATAATGATGGTCGATTGAGTTCGAGGGTTACAACTTGGAAATCGTTATAAGTAATTGAATACGAATCGAAATTAAAGGCAAGATGAGGATTTCTTGAGTTAACGGCTACAGATGAAACTAATATGGTTCCTGACTGTTTGATTAATCAATGGATTGTTGGGCCTAAAGATAAAACGTGTTTTAACACCTTCGTATACAATGACGCGTGCATCGAATTACAAAATTATTTATGCTTAAATCTTTAATTAAATCAAAGTACAAATTAATATAAAACACAAAAATCATTGTCCTCAGAGCTCTTTTGCATTTATATATGCATTGAAATGACGATGAATGTCCCAAACAGGATGTGTCATGTAATTAATGGTGAAATGAAATTATAGGTAAACTTTATACTACATTTGTGGTGCTGGTGGAGCCAATTTTTGCCATTTGTCTCTAAATAAATGGTGAGAAGAGGGCCTGTTGGCCAATCTAATGTCTCTTTATGCAATAAACCTCTTCTTTCCATCCACCGCTTAACGCGAGAATGCGTTTGCGATGCATTTGGTGCCTCAGGAGGAAATGTATAATCATGGAAATAAAAATATTTATGGAATAAAAATGGAACTGGAAATAAAATTCTTCCTCACCCCAATATTAGTATTGAAAAATGTAATTAACATTTTTAAAATTACATCATTTCAAAACTCAAAGATTATTTTGTAATTATTCCGGTAATTTATGCAGCGCCATAGATTGTTAAACGACGCAATGTAGAAGACTTTAGTTGTATCGTAAATGCAAGAACCCTTTCAGATGCATTCTTCTTAGTTCATCCTTGTACACCTAGAAGAAAAAAAGGAACAAAATGTGCTAAACGATGAGTGCCAGAGCAATTAGGTGATGATTAATCCCCCACTAAATCCTTCCTTACGCACCCTGAACAAGCGGGTGAAGTTAAGGTGGTGGACGACATACATCAGGAGGACATCCTCAGTGCAGCTCACTATCATTTTTATAAAACCTTCCTTCGTTTTTTGCCTTATCTCCTCTTCCAGGAGGGAGGGTTTTAAATCACTCCCAGCCCCCATATTTCTGTTTCCCTCTTCATTCTGAGCGAGGACTTTTGAGGATATCTTGAAATTCGAAAGCAAAAGAAAGAGGGAGCAGAAAAAAAGAACAGGGATTCGGAATCATCAGCTGTAGAAGATTATGGTAGAGGATCAAAGGAATATAATCTCCACTGATTCGGAGGAGCAGTTCGGGAAAGGATTACGAAGATTGCCGAGTACAGCCGAAAAGAAAAGAGAAAAAATGACACACGAATATGTATAAAGAAAAGAGGCGATTACTCGGTGAAGTGGCACTTAGGAGTTTGGAAATTTTAAAATCCTTTTCCACATGGAAGTGCTTCCAGATAAGCTGGGGGAGGATATGTTTCCTTTTTTTCAACGCTCTTGTGAAGAGGGTAGCTTCTTTGATAAGAGCAAAGAGATATTAAGAGGCCAAAGTAAGTAAGTAAGCTGAGCAGATAAGATACAGGAAACCGTATTCGTCAAGTTAGAAAGGCAAGTTTCCCATGAAGATTTACTTTAAACTATATCAATAAGTACTCTTAGGAACTAGAAGATAGGGAGACTATTAACATACGGGCCAAAGAAATATTTTAGAAGCGTTCTCTGTAGTTTTTCTTTGATTATGTCAGAATTGTTAACATCCTAGTGTATGAATTCAAACCTAAAGAAGATCTCTACTTTGGTTAATGATAATTTAAAACCGATGCAGCTTATAGTCCGGATATATCTGAAATTCTTTCTTTGCTCTATTTTCCTATTCTGTTTTACATTCTTTGTAATTGAGCTCTAAACACATATATTTTAATTATTATATGGCCAAACTGTATTTAAAAATGATGTTCTTTTTCTTTTCCTGTTTTTAACATCTTCACTTATCTAACATGGACCGCTTTTTTATAATTGATAATTTTCTACTATACAAATAAATAAAAGTAATAAGAGCCTTCTTATTTATCGGACGTCCAGAACGAATAATTCAGACTTCCACCAAAATGTATATTAAATTGGTGATTCTCGCGAATCCGAACTAATTGGGGCAGACCTCTCTTTGGATTCCGGGAAATTCGGATTATCCGGGAAACTCGGTAAAATACTCTAGGTACACCAAATGCAGTAGAATATTGACTTTGAGTACTCTGTGAAAAGAGTAAGAAAGAGTCAGCTGCGATTCGCATCGCCAAGCAGGTTTAGTTCCTTACGTCAGAAGAAGACAAACGATTTAGTTTCTACTAAAATGCTGCATTCATTCTTAAATACCAATTCAAATGTTTCTTTTAAGTTAGGAAGTTAAGCCTAAATCCTAATTGTTATTTTCCTTCATTTTTTTATAAAAGTTTTTCAGAAAATTAAAAAAAAAAGCTGTTCGGATTATCCAAAATTTCGGATTCCTGGGGAACGGATTTCCGAGATTCCACTGTATTAACTTTAAAAGGATTTATGTTTCTTAATATTTTTCTAGTAATTATTTCTGTTCAATAATAGCGATACTTAGTGTAGCTACCGTTAATGAAAACAAAATGATTGACTACTGAATTACAAGCAACTACGATGATTTTATCAAAAATATACCAATTTACAGCTAAAACATGTCATTTTAATCACTTCTAAGTCAACTCATTTCAAACCATTTTTCTTACTTTGGATGTAAGTTTAATTTTCACAGAGTTGAATTTCCAGAAAAAGGTCATTTTCAACACGACATGTAGTTTGTCAATGAAGCAACACTTGACAAGCAATCAGTCTTTCCGCCCCTATTTGCAAAGTTGTTTCTGACAAGGCCTTTACCGGAAAGAAACCATTATAACGCATTCGCAACAAGCAAGAGAAAAAGTAACTTCTCTTCGTAAATTGTATGCGTTTCTGTACTTGTTTAGCATTGCAAGTCTGAGTAGAAAATGGACCGATTTCACTTTTGAAAGAGAGATCAGTTTCTCTCAGTTGGACACGTTGAGAGAAAAAAAATTATCTTGTTGAATTTTTCTCTCCGAATGGTCATTAGTAAAACGTGCCAAGATGACTTCTTCGCTTGCTTGTGATACGCAATTCATCAAAGTCAAAACGAAGTCCTGTTCGTGTATTCGCATGTTCGTGAAATCATTCGTCATAGTCAACTTGATGAAGCGCTTTCTTTCGGCTGAATAGACAATTGAAAAGAGAATAAATGCAAGCAACTCTTTTGCTGCGTCGTGTAAGCTGAAAATGGTTCGAGAAGGTCATTCTACATTTCGCTTCTTTCAGAAATTCTCGCTTTTCGGTGCTCTACACCAGAGGTTCCCAGGCTGCGGTCGCGTACCACTGGGAGCACGCGAAGTAAAAGTTGTTAATGGCGGAAACAAGAAAACACGAGGGATTAAAAAAGCTACAAAATTTTGATTCTCCGAGTGAATACATGCTATTTAATAGCTAAACCACTTGAATAGTTTATTATTACGAAGTGTAATTTTTAGCTATTCTTATGTTAGAACGGAATTATTACGATGCTGGTTTAATTTGTTTTGGCGTTAGTAGGGATAATATGGCAGTTCTGGCGCAAGTTCACCTCTGACCACTTATCAAAAGTTTGAGAAAATAATTTGAATTTCCACCAAACTTTAAAAGAGTTTGACTTTTTGTTATTCTCGAAACCTTCAAATACGGAATTTTTAGTTTCATTTCGTTAACTTATTCAAACCTAAGAGATTTTTAGTGCTCTTGTATTTTATTGATAGAATATTCAATAATCGTGTTTGTTAATAGAAAAAATAAGCTCAAACAACTGCAAAAGTGAATTGAAATGGTTGTTGTTATTGAAGCTAAATTTATTTGATCTATGTTAAAAGTATTCAAACTTGGAAACATGTGAGTTTGTAAGAATAATGCCAACACTTTCAAGTTCAAGAATCTAATTCGAATTTCCACCGAACTTAAAAAGCGTTTGATGTTTTGTTATTCTGAAAACTATGAGAAAAAAAGAATTCTAAATTTCATTTCGTTAACTTATTCAAACATAAGAGATTTAAAATATGGTTGCTCTTGTATTTTAGTGGCAGAATATTCTAAAATCTTATTTGTTAATGAAAAATAAGCTCAAAACGAAAAGTGAAGTTGAACTATACAACAAAAATAAATCGAAGCTGGTTCATTAGAAGAATATATTCTTGTAAAACTGATTTGATTTTAAAAAGATTTTATGAGAATTAGCGTGTAAGTAAACTTTTTATATTTAAGAAGAGAAAAAGAATGTATAAGATTTTGAAATTTTCCTGAAAACAAATGAAAAAATTTATCCAGCAACAAAAAGTAAAAATGAAAATAAAAAAATAAAATAAAAATGAAAATAAAATGAAAATAAAAAAATAAAATAAAAATAAAAAAATGAGAATGAAAATAAAAAAAATAAAAATGAAAATAAAAAAATAAAATAAAAATAAAAAAAATGAGAATGAAAATAAAATAATAAAAATAAAAATTGAAAATTAAAATTTAGTTGTTGAAATAAAATGAGAATGAAAAGATCAATTCGAATTGAACAAAAGCCTAGAAAATTTACACTATTTTAATTCTAAAAACACTCGGAAAAAATTTTCAAACTCCGAAAGAAAGATTAAAAAATCATTAATTCCTTATCTTAAAAATTCCTTATCTAAGAAGTGGTTGGTGCATGTATTGGTGGCGAGAGGAGACAGAGGTCAACTTGTGCCAGAACCGCCATATTATACCTACTGGCGTTAAAATAATATTATTGTAAAATGGAATAGAAGGTAAAATCAAAAATAAGTTCCGCAAATGTTGTTATTTCGAGGCATTTGACTTTTAAACTTATCTAAGTCCTAAACATTATTTATAAAAACTTCTTTGCATAGACGGATGGTTGAAGGGGGAGTTGGATATGGCAGCGTGTGGTACACGAAAACAAAAAGAATAATTAAAGGGTACACGAGGAAAAAAGGTTGGGAATCCCAGCTCTATACTAATACTCCTTTTGCATGAAAATAGAGTATACAGTTAAATTTGTCTTTCGCTCTAAGGAATCCATGCACAGAGATAAGCGGGCATCTTGGCATATTTTCTCGATTATATTTGTGTGTTCTCGATAATAATGTGTTTTTATATTTTCAGAACTTAATTAACTTAACTTAAACTTAACTTGAACTTAAGTTAATCGATTAAATATTGATTTCATACTAGTGACGCCACCTGGTTGTGAATTTGAGAAAAATTGATAACTAGATTCCAAAATATTTATAATAACGAATAATAAATTAAGAACTAAAATATGAAAAATAATTAAAATAAAAACTTTTCTTTTTAGTACATTAATAAAAGTGTGTTTATAAAAATTGTGGTATAAAATTAATTCATATTTGCATTATATTGTCGAATTCCTTGAGAAAAAAATGTGCCTGTAAAAATTTAAATTTGATGTTTGACATCTTAATAATAATTTTATTGCATAAGTTTTCACGAATAAAAATTTGAAGGATTTCAGAAAAATTTGATCCATTTGCAATTTGATTTCCACAATAAATTGTTTCTTATTCTTCAAAGCAGTTTCAATATCGATAATAAACCAGATTTTTGTCTATATTTAATTTTACTTTAAAATATCAAAATGTTTGCGATTATCTCTAAATCTTTTCACGGTATCATCGTCGTTAAGGCTGAAGTCATTTCGTGATAGAAACCTTTCATCTAAATATCAGTAAGCAAACATTAGGAGCTAGAAATCTGTAAAATAATTTTTACTACAGTAGAGTCTCGATAATTCGAGTCTCGATTGATCGAGTTTTCCATAAATCCGAGTTAGGGAAAAAATCAGTTTAGCTCCCAAATAATGACCAACACATACACAAGACTTGAAAGAATTACTGCATCTAGTTTTTATTGTTGTTCGACGGGTCATATGCCCACTGCCACGTGCAGAAATGCCCCCTCCCAAAGAAAACGGGATATATATATAAGATCGATGTATAGGAGAAATGTGGTTAAACAAAAAAAAAACAATTGACAATTGTATTAAGATATAATTAACCTGTTGCTATCAGCAGTAATGTAATAATATGCAAGTACATTTTTCATTTAAATATACTAGACTGGAATTTAAAAATTGCTTTTATATCCATTTATTTATTCATTAAATTTTATGATTTCGATAATTCGACTTTTCGATAGCTCGAGGTAGGCCCTGTCCCGTCCACCTCTTGTCGAGACTCGACTGTATATATCGTAACGATTCAAAAACTCATTGCATCTCTAATATACGGTCTTGCCTGGACGACGGCGATATGTAAAAATAATTTCACTTTTCATAATCATAACACAAATTTCAGAGAAGCACAAAATTATTTTCTCCCTCAGTCAATTCTGATTTTTAATCTGGACAGAACCAATAGGAAAACAAAGTCAATTAGTAAAATCAAAGAATCAAAATATTTTCATATTTCACAATTTAATTCGATCCAGTTTTGAAAATCGACTAAAAAATATTTACCTTGTCCTTTTAAAAATATAATAGAAACACCGAGAAAAACAAAAAAATAAATAAAAATGCAATAATCTCTTAATTTGGTGAAGATTTAATCAAAAGTTTTCTTCATACAAATAATTTCAATTTCAACGGACAACTATTTTTTTTATTTTAAGGATCAGAACTCCTAGCATTGTTATATTTTATCCTATCGTTGCCAGCGTTTCAGCTAAATAAAGCTATATATGTTTTGGGTTCAAAAATATAGAAAATATTTTCATAACGTCTGAGTTCTTTAATAACATGCAGACAAGAGTGGAAATGAAGGCACGTGTACAGCTTAAATTTTTAATCTTAACTTAAACTTGATTTGAAAAATTAAACTCTATCTTGCGAATATTTTAGTTTTATGCTTTTTATATAAAAACAAAAGGAAAGTCAGTTAAAATTGAGGTTATAAAATAAAACTTCGAACAAAAACGTTTTAGAGAAGGATGATCTTATCACATTAAGCGGGAAATGGATCCTTCTACAAAACTAATTTTAAATGCTTTGGGCAAAAACGTTTCTTCGTAGAGTCAAAATTCTTAGAATTGTTACATTTTCCATTCGTTTCAAACGCTTCAGCGAGAAAAACTAATAGCTCTTCTTTCAAAACAAAAGACTAACAAACATTTCATGGAAAATTATCCATTTTACAATTATAATTATAAAACTTATTTTATGTATCAGTTAAGGTTAGTTTTGGAATAAATAAATCTCCATTTTAGTAGTCGTTGCTCTATTTAAAAAATCATCATAACGTAAAAAAAAAAACATCTTAGCAACAGTTGCTTTGTTTGAAAAATTCGTAGCGCATAAAAAAGTAACGAAATGTTTTACTAGGTTCTGAGTAGAAATGTATCTATTTTGGCAGTTATTCTAAACTGTTGTCCTATGTGGCGATTACGAAAGAAAGATCGCAAAGACATGAGAAAAGACGAAAAAATCACAAATATTTCTGATACATGCATACTTAATATTTATGATGGAACTAAAGAAAACATAAAATATCACCATTAAAATGTCTAAATGCCTATCAGTTGCACAAAAGATTTGACGTTAATCCTTTAACCCTCTGACTGCGTATCCCGCGATTTCCGCAGTTTGGAAGCAAGTCTATTTCCTGCTGCATCCTGCGATTTTCACATTATATTAATAAATCTTTGCATATAAATAACAACTCGCTTGGCTCAACGGTATTCGAACACGTTTGCAGACGTTGTACCTAAATAGTGATTTTTAAAAAATTATATTGTCAGAGGGTTAATTATTCAGAATGCGATAGAAGGGTGCCCTCGCGCACATCACTGGAATAAAAACAAACAAAATCTGCTTTGAATACTTGGGCTCCATAAACTGCAAGGTTGAAGACCACTGTTTTATGGGGGGGGGGGGAAGGCACTTCAGCTTTAGTAAGCTTAGGCACCATTCTAGACGATGCATCATTTCGACGTTTCTTGATTTCGATGTTTAAATAACTTCCTACAAAGTTGAAAGAAGTTGCAGAATGATTTTTCGGGAAAAATGAACTTACACAAGCATATTTGTTACGTTCCAAAGCAATAATATGAGCTCTTGTTAATCAGTGAATAATTACGCATCTAATTACAACTTTTAACTTTTCCGAGTGCAAAGGGTTAAGAGCTTGTTTATGATTATAATGTATTACTACATGTTCTATATAATTTTAAATTTCCTTAACCGGTATCCTGTGCAAACAAACTTTATATTTCGAAAGCAAAACGCTTAACTTTTAAATTACCAGACTGAGCTCCAGATTTGAAGCGATAGGAAAGCTGTTTGTCACGGATCTCGTAATATCGAGCCTTGAGCAAAGGACGATACCCACCCCTCCAAAATTCTGCCCCACACAAGCGGGAGGACGTTTAACGCTCGACGTAATTACCGCGCATACTCAGTGGGTCTTCCGTGGAACCCGTGACCCTCCACTTCAGTATCTGAGATTCTGCCACGGGGCAACCGCCGCCCCAGATTACATAAAAATGGAATCTCTAAATGTCTTTCAAAACAGAAAATTTGTAGAGGGAAATAGGCGAGTGCAGTTTTTGGTAATAATATGATGCTAGGCAAGATTTATGGTTCTTTTCTATCGGTGAGATTTTATCGCTTTGTCAGCAATAAAAATTATCCTTAAGTATGAAATGATAAAATACGTCAGAGGAACAAAACTTTCTACAGGTTGATAATAAGACAGTGAGATTACTTCCAGGAGGTAGGAAAATAATAATGGCTTAGTAGTACAGCATTAGTAGCAGCCTGTACGCAAGGCAAAAAATTCCTTTGCACAGTATGCGTAAAAGAGATTAATTTCATGGAGTCCATTCTATACCCTAATTCCTACCTAAAACTCACATTAACGCATAGAAACACATATTACTCCATTCACTCGTGATGCGGCCGCTTGTTACTTTTCATGTGCTGTCAACTTCAGTTGTCAGTGACTATAATAGAGACATGCCACGGAACTAGAATAGAGATATGCGGTGGAATTCTTTCTTTCCGTTGAAAAACGTTTCAATAACACTCGGCACCGAAATCGAAAGACACTGAATATTTATTTACGCATAAATAGGTGCAAAATCCGTATTCGCAGTGTCAAACCGGGGAGAACAGCTCCATCGATTGTCGTTATGTATGAACAGAAAATGCCGGAATCAACAACTCCCTTTCGGATCACGCCATTCCCATGTTTCCATCGCCGATTTTCCCTCGGTTACAGTTACTCTGCATTAGCGACAACAGAAGTGGCGTCATCTGTCAACGCCAAACGATGGGAGTGCATAGACGGGGAGGGGTGTCCGTCACTTGTTTTTCTGACTCTTAATCCAAACTTGCCGCCGTTTCTTTTTTTCGTTAGAAGCTGGCACTTGAATTGAGGGTTTCGCAGTCTCTGGCGTCATTTGATGAGGAGAATTAATCTTAAGGTGGTTTTTAAAATTTCTTTCCGTCCATTCTTAACTTTTATTCCGAGACTAATCACTTGGAAATATATAACAATGCGATTTGGAAATTCATTTGAAAAAGATTAGTTCATTATTAATTTCTTTATGCATATTTTGCTTTGGTTTGAAATAGAACGTGGAAACATTCGGACTAGCTCCTCTTTAACAGAACATCAGAATCAGTGCTGAACCTTCTAACTGTTTTCGAACCGAAAACGAACTGTTAGTTCAAAATGAATAACCAAAATAAAAGAGATGGCATGAAGAAGGATCTAGTCAGCGTAGAAATGAGAAACAAACTGCTATTTCTCCTTAAAATTTCGTCGCTTAACTAGCAACACCACCTATCTCATTTTTTTTAATTTCAAAGAGGAAAAAAATACTCATTTTTTTGCAACTAATAACGAATATTTCTGAATTTATTTAGCATCCGATATAAACATGAGATCGCACGTTCCTACCAGACGTGAAAAAAAATACTTCAGAAATACTTGTCATTGGTTGCGAAAATATGAGTGTTCTTTGAAATTTCAAATAATTGAGATAGGTGATATTGCTTGTTGAGCGACGATTTATTAAAAGGTATAATCCGTGGCGTTTGTTTTTATATTTATTCGTTTATTTATAGAAATTATTACTTTTTCCTCTAGCTAATAGAAACAAAAATATCTGATCTCCTTTCCTACATACATCAGATCTCTCTCCCTCATTTCATTGTAAGACTTACCTTGGTTGGAGACTTTTTTTGGTGGAGTCTACATTCGGTAATTGAAAAACTAATAGTTAAAACTTCTGTAGTTTACTCATAATGATTATCAAATTTAGAAGAGATATTTCCAGCTGACAAAAATAAAATAACCAAAGCAAGTTAAATTTTCTCTACGACATAGTCGTTTTCTTTTCTTCAGAATTCTTTTTTCTCTCTTTCTCCGTTTCACACTCAAAGCGTTAATAGATTATTTTTATATGTAATAAACTAACATTAGCATTCCTCTTTGAAATATGCTATTTCTCGAGACAGAAAGCAGACTTAAAATGCACGGCTAAATGACTCGCAGTTAATTTAAAAACTTAAATTTAACTCCTTCGAGTGCCAGATGCTCTCCCACTGATGTCTGGAGAGGGAGGTGCCATCTGGCCTCGGTTCCAGATGAGAGGATCATTGCGAAATAGCCCTCTTGTAGCTTCTGAACGGACGTTAATAAAGCTAAAGCTAACTACATTATTAATCATGAATTGCACGTAACAGAAGAGATCCATCCGTCAGTTCGAGAAAAAATATTGACGATTGTTGTAGGAAATACAGAACGTGCTTAAATTGCTTATGTATCCATGGGGACATAATGTGTGGGTGTGTCTGGCAAGGGGGTCCTCCTGCTTTAAACATTCATTGTCCATTCACATGCAATCTGCTTCTACTAGCTTCTTCTAACGCATTATAATTTGAATTTTTCTGATAGAATTTGCATTCTCTTCATTAGGACTAATGATTATAGTTATAAAGGAAAACTTATCAAAATCAGATGAACTTATCATAGAATAGATTTAAATCCGCGAATTACATAGCGGCCATTTAAGAATAAAAATTATTGCCACTAACAGAGGGTTAAACTGCAGATAAAACGCAATTTGAGATAACTTTTCTGTAAAAATCTCTTCCGTGAACAATTTTCTCAAACTTTTCCGTCCCGTAATCGAAGCACGTTGCACGTATTAAAAAGAGATCTTCTCTGTCAAAAGCACGCACTTAGACTCTAACATAAACAAGAAACTGTACCATCCGCCATCAATTACATTACCATAATTTCCCAATTTACGCAGCACTTTTTTTTCACCCCCCATTCACTAAACATATATTTAAATTTTTAAGCACGCATATATTTCACACAACTTTAAACAGTTTTCACTTTACTCCGGGGCGTGTGAAATAAACTTTTTCGGGGAAAAAGAAGATCCTCAAGACTACTCATCCCCTCCACAAAATTTTAAAAAATGTATAAGATATTTAATTAAAGAAAAACAGTGCGTGGAAAAACCAATTAACGAGCCAAGTGAGGTGTTCGTAAAAACTCTTAACGCACTTAATTAATTTTTTGTGTTTGTTTTCTTTAATTAACGAGAATTTTGAGGAATCCTTGAAA
This sequence comes from Araneus ventricosus, assembly GCA_013235015.1. Lineage (NCBI taxonomy): Eukaryota > Metazoa > Arthropoda > Arachnida > Araneae > Araneidae > Araneus > Araneus ventricosus. Next base: position 154,024 of record BGPR01000789.1, on the reverse strand, counting down.
AAACCTCATAAGAGGAAGAAAGGAGGAGAGGGAGAATATAAATTTATTGGCTTTTTTTTTCTTTTTTGTGATGGCAGCACTTAGAAAACCGGCGGCGAATTAATTACATATTTTACGACGTGTCAAAGCAAGTTAATAATTCTTGAAGCATGAAATGTTAACGTTGGGGTTTTCGCTTGTAAAGTCTTAATGAGAGTTTTGCAAAATTTGATCGAAAAAGTTCTGTACTTCTACAAATTTATTCGATTTCAGCAAGAAAAATATTAATGAATGTTTTTAATATTAAGAATTATGGTGAGTTGCAACTCAAGGTGACCCTGCGATGAAAACTGAGCAGTGTATCATTGTGCTTACTAAAATAGTCCTGAACATTATCTTAATGCATCTTAAATTAATTATACATTGAAAAGAATTTCGTTTTAAAAAGCATTAATCAAGATACCAAAAATTAAACTGTACAGGATGATTCAAAATTCCCATGTCAGAAGCCACCACCTGGATGAGCTAGAACAGACTTTTTTCATTCCCATAACCCTTTTGATGAGGTTATTTTGTCAAATTCTCTCACCCCGCCCCTCCTCTGCACAAAGAAGTGTTTTTAATAACCTTAAGAGATTAGGTTGGATTAAAAGTCAAACGACTCGAATGAGCTTAATAACGTTACTAGAATTTATTTTTGATTTATATTTTCTTCAGTTTTTACTCCGCTTTTATAATAGTACCTATGATAAAAGCTAACAATAACTCATCGTGTTAATAAGTCATTCATGATTGGTTTTAATCGCGTTTTAAATAGAAACGCCGAAGCAAGAATCTTATTCTTATTAAGATTCGGGGGTTTTCTAGACGAAAAGGACAAAAGAAAAAGAACCCAAACAATAGTAGCAGCTAATGAAGCTGCAGCTTTTGCTAATTCTTGGATGACAAAAGCATTAACTTTCATTATAATTAATATTATGCAGGGGGAGTTGCAACCGATTATCAGCCAGTCAATTACTAAATTTTAATCGATTCCCTACTTTTTCTTATTTCGTGAAAAGGCTTTCGAAGCAGCACAACTTTCATTGCTCACTCGAACTTGGGGAAACAAAATTTTAGATGTTTTATTAGTATTTTAATCTCTTTTCTTTTGTGTTTTCTGCCATTAAAAAAATTAATTACCTGGTGCTCCACTTACCCCCAGGGGTACGCTTATCACAGTTTGGGAGCATCTGAGCCAGAGGATTCCCAAAAATCAGAAATGGCACACCAGTAACGAGTGGAAACTCTATATTTGGCGATACTTCAAATTCTTCATACGGTTCTCACCACCACACTTTAGAGTGGCTCGCATGGATTGTAAAATCGATGAATTGCATGGACGTTTGCAACGGCGATTTAAGATTCTTGCAATGATGTCAGCATGTCCGCCATCCCAGTATTAAACTGCTTCCTGTTCTCCACACTCAGAAAAAAAATTTAAATGACTGGCACTGACTAGACGGCGCACAGTGGGATATTTGACGAATCTGGGCGGCCAAAAGTCGATTTTATAAACTACAGACCAGGATCGAATGGATGTATACATTTTAAAGCTGAATAACTGGGGAATCGCGTGATACCATTTTTAACTCTCTTAACTGACCTTGACCTCTGTATTATTAGCTCAAACTGGAGTGTTGTGTGAAGTGTATCCTGCGTCAAATAGTTGTTGCTTCAAACGTTCCATTTTCGAATGTGAATACCTTCATTTCTAGATGTAATTAAAATCTAACAGTTATGGATAATGATGAGGCAGGTATGTGTTCATATTTTTTTTATGGATTTGAATTGTTAAAAAATTAGTTTTAATAATTGCAAAATTAATTGAAAATAACGCATTTTTTTTCAAAAATTTTTTTGTATGTTGCGAAATCTCGAAGATTTTTGTTATATTTCCAAACATTTCCACGCTAAATTTTTTTTGGGATCAATAAATTTAGACCTTTATGTTTGTGTTTTTGTTTAAATTAGCCACTGATTTGCCCAACTTTTGAAATGAAGGGTTTTCAAACATTGCTCAAACAATCCAAATTTTCCAGTAGGCATTCCAATTACTTTGCATTTAATCTCTTATTTATGATATGAATTGCAATTTAAAGAAAATTGTTATGAATATTTTCAAAACGATCATATGTGTGTAATTTTCTGACATTTTGATTGGAATAAAGTTATATCAATTATAAAAATTACTTAAAACATTGCGTTCAATCCATTTTATCTCTTTTTAGGATTTTGCAAAAAATACTGAAATTGTTCTTTGTCAACATTTAGTTATCTAAAAAGAAGTCGAGTCAAAGTTGCTTATTTTTTTGTAAAAAGTTACCACACACTCTTGAGATTTTTTAAAAAAAAGCGGTTCAAAATTTAGATATCTAAATTGCATATATTTACTATGCACTTTTTTTGTTTCTATTTTACTCTAGGGTCATCGGGTGTCAAAGTAATGATTCGAAGAGAGTTATTTAACATTATGCAACAACAAAATTTGCCAAATATACATGATAAACTAAACTCGAAAATTATCTTCTTCAAAGTGATACTTTTGATGACGATGAAATTTAAAAAATAAAGCACAATTTCTCCCATTTTAAATCTCAGTTAAAGATCAGATGGATTGCTTTAATATATCGTTTTAAAGTAAATCTAGAAACCATATCCAGTGGCCACAAGATTAATATGTAAAAGTTCAAAGAATATACAGAAGAAACATCTGAGCTCTACGTGCAATTATATCGATGGTACCCAATGTCGCCTACTATGCACAAGATCTTAATTCATGGTCCGATTGTAATAGAAAATGCTATATTACCAATAGGCCAATTGTCAGAAGAAGCGGCGGAAGCACGCAGCAAACATTTCGGATCATTCCGTCAAAATTGAGCCCGAAAATTTTCCAGACTTTCTTGTTATGAGGATGTTCTCAAAAGATTGTTTTTGAGTTCGGACCCAGTGTTGATGAGTATGAGACCCACGATGAGGAAAAAGTCAAAATCATTCTTAAAAGAGACTTTAGAGATGGAACTTATGGACTTTACAATGGAATCTTCTGAAGTTCTTGATGAAGAGGACTCCGATCATGAAGAAACAGATAATGACATTAATGATTTATCATCAGACGAATAAATCGCACCTTCCTTATGAATTATTAACTAATTTTTTACACAATTATTCAATTATTTTTATCATTTATTCAATTATTTGTTATTTTTCCCATTTCTTTTCTGTAAATATAATTAATGTAATATTATTAATTTTGTTCAATGTACAAGGTATGATCATAAAATAACCGGGTCTATTTAGAGGCCTCTGGTCAGCACTGCATTCAGAATATCAAGATGATATATTCATTAATAATAAAAAAAATTAAGGTGTTGGTTGCCATTGAAAAAAATTATAATATTTTTAACTGTAACCGAAACCATAAGAGGTGGTACATTCTATACCTATAAAATCGCATGCGCATATCCCATAATACTTAGAGCCAAAATCTCGTCTTGATGCAGTGCGCCCCAGAAGCCTCTAAATAGGGCAAGTTACTTTGACCACCCTGTATATAACTATGAAGTTATAAAATATCAATTATTTTTAAGTTATAACGCAATATTTTCTGCAAAAAGTTCATTAATTTACTAACTAATACGTTTAAATTAGTTTAAAACCGAAAAATAATTTTGGCCGCCCAGATTCGTCAAATATCCCACTGTGCGGCGCTGGTGAACAGCGCCCTCTAGCTTATCAGGTTGGCGTTTCCTGTAGTAATTTGCGACGTGTTTTTTCGTTTACTACTACTCCTAAGCGTTTGTACGTACAGATTTCAAACACCTTGTATATTTGAAACGAAAGTTGTTTAAATATTTTTGATGTCTTTCTGTGCCCCTAAGACACGAGAAACCTGCATTACGTTGCTCACCAGTGATGCGATCACTCGCAGTAAAAAGTTTTTCCCTGATAAATAAAATTTCCAATCCGACGCGACTTTCTGTTCGTTAATCTCAGTTTCTGAATAATCAAACAAGATTATCAATTAATTTTTTCCCTTTAGGTAAAACTTAGGCTTTTAGTCTTCTGCTCTGAAGATTGTTAAAGGTATGATGGTAATTGGGATTGGACTATGCTGTTTTCGCCTTTGTATAAGAGAGAAATGCGAAATGAACAAATCATATCACTCCAACGGAGTCACTTACACTCTCTTGGTGCGCCGCACTAAGTTAATTTTGGAACGCATTGCTCATCTCGAAGAAAGCACGAGACGTCACAGCATAGACTAAGACAACAGGCAATTAGCTGTTATATGACAAGAGCAGTTGTGTTTGCCGTGACATCATTTTGCAACTTATCTTCAGACATAGCAAAGTATAGCATTCAGGCATAGCAAAGTCTAGACATAGCAAAGACGTTAGTTTAAATTTCACGTAACCATAAACAGCTAATGAAGACGCAAGTTAAGCGAGAATATTAAACATTTTCAAACCAGCGTTATTAACGTTAGTTCTACGGACACTCAATCGCAACAGGTAAGGAAAACATGTGATATTTGAGAAGGGCAATTAATCGAGTGCAACACGAATTAACCATGCACACGTGATGCATGTAAGGTCCAAATAAATTTTGGAATCCCTTCGGCATTATGCAGAAGGAAAAATGACGCTATGCACATTACTGCATAAGACAACGAGCATTTAGATATCAGATGACATTCGTAATTATATTCGTCGTAACTTAAAACTTTTCCTCTAAATTTTTAGTCAAAATCTTAGCAAAAAAGATTTTCTATTTCAGTTTCCATTAAACAAAAAATGTGAAGCAAGAGATAGTTAGAGGAAAATATTTCTTTAATTAAATTAATTCAATAAGATTTCTTAATAAATAAAAAATGTTTCCATCTCGCAGTTTTTCTCTTAGGTGTGTGAGATGGAATCCCAGACAGAGTCAATTTTTATCCCCAAACAGTAGGTTAAGTTTTAAAGAATATCTGCATGGAGAGGAGAATTCAGTCATGGACCTCTACGAAAGTTAAATGATTTATTATGGATAGACTTACTCGAAAGTCTATGCAAACCCGTCCTTTAATTCTGAGTCACTATCAAATATTAAAGTCAATGCATGAGGTAGCATTTCGTTCATCAAATTTCACAGCTGCAGCAATATAACTAGACATGAAAATTTAATATATGTCTTTCATGGTTATATTATATAAATGCAGGTAACAGAAACCGTTTTATGATATATTAACTAGAAATTTCTAAGCTATGTAAAATGATGAGATGCATCAATATATAATAGGGATTGAAGAATTATTTACTCCTAGTCTTAGGCCATGACAATTTCTGACAGATTCTAAACGCTCCGAACATAAGTTGGCTCAATTTTTAATCTAATCAAACACATGAGAATAAAATTAAAAATAATCGATAAAAAGATAGAAAACTCCTTAACCAACCTGAAGTATCTTATGCGCATAACATGAGGGTAAAAAATTCTTGCCTTCCGTCCCAAGAAAATAGCTCTTTCACCAAACTGGTGGGGCACAGTTCAGTAAACTTCCCCGAGTGAAACATTTCACAAAGTTTCCGTTTCAAAGCCGACAACAACACAATTACTTCCAGTTTTGGCAAGTTAAGAGCAAAGAGCGAGTTCTACTGTAAACAAAATCTTATGCGCATAACATGAGGGTTGAAAAATTCTTGCCTTCCGTCCCAAGAAAATAGCACTTTCACCAAACTGGTGGGGCACAGTTCAGTAAACTTCCCCGAGTGAACATTTCACAAAGTTTCCGTTTCAAAGCAGACAACAACACAATTACTTCCAGTTTTGGCAAGTGCGAGTACTACTGTAAACAAAATCACCGAGCCTTGCGTGGCAAATAAATTGACTAACAACCTTCATCCAGCCTAATATAAGCGAAATCTTAGTTATGCGGTTTCAAAATCGTGATCCGCCCGCTGACAGAAGATGGACTTCCCGTTCAAAGCTTGATTCAATTCGTCTCTTAATAGCCTATAACTCCGGCAGCGAAACTTCTGCTCCCAGGTCGTCGTCAAAAGCATTAGTGCAAAATGAGTTTGTCAGCAGGGAATTAGTAATGAAAGCGCTTTAATTTGACAACCAATTGTAGTACACTTGGGCTAATTTTATGCGCTTCATAGTTTAATGTTGCGTCGTTTATAAATATATTTGCAGGGAATAGGTGGATGATAGAGTTGATTGCTATGGGGTTTCAGTAAAACTGCAAAATAATAACCCTGAAGATTTTGAAAGTTTGTACAGCTTTACTTTCCTCTGAAATATATCTCCCAGATTAACATGGTGACAAATTTCATACAAAGCTGTTCTTCTGGTCCATATCAGTATATTTTCTGAGTTTTTAACGAAATAGCTAATAAGGATATTTTAATGCGTAAGACTGTACCAAGAAGATACCAAAGTGACGTTAAAATTTCTATGATTTCTTTTGTAGATAGCTTCTATAATAAAAGCCTATTTTGGAATGTGGCCTCTCGTCGGTATCTCAGTCTGGCAGCCAAAAATAAATACCATATTTCCATTACCATATAAGTTTAAATTTTTTTATCCCAAATACGATATATTATTTTATTTGGAAATTTTAGAATATCAAGCATTATTTTCGAAACATGTCGTCTCCATTTTGATTCGGTAATTCATTTTTGATTTTTCATTTAGAAATTTTGGAATATAAAGCATTATTCTCGAAACATATTGTCTCAATTTTAATTCGATACTGTGCTTTTTTAAATAAACAGAAGAGTTCGATGGCTGATGATCGGCCCTAGGCTTCAGGATTGGAGGACTGTGGGCTCAAGATTGGATTCCATCGAATATCAATCTCGTTTGAGGCTTGGTACACGTTTAAATCTGCCGTCATAGACCAAACGCTATCAGTCGTATGCCATGCAACTGTTGAGGGCCGCGGTGGTCTAGTGGTAAGGTCCCGGCTTTGGAGACCGGAGGGTTCCAGGTTCGAAACCCGATTCCACCGAAGATCCTCCTGTATAGGGCCAGTTGCACGCTAAATCATACGTAGTGGCCAAACGTCCTCCTGTTGGTGTGGTGCGAAGTTTGGAGAGGGGGACAGCTCAGGTGTCGTCCTCGTCATCTGGCAGTGGTTCAAGATTACGAGGTCCGTCCCAAAATAGCCCTCGTGTTGCTTCAAAACGGGACGTTAATATAACTAAACTAAGCCATATAATTATTAAGAGTGAGGGGCTGGTTATGTTGTCCTCTTCACTTGACCACGGTTCAAAATTATTTTATACCAAAATTGAAATTCCTGAAATAGTCGTCGTTCAGGTTCTGAGCAGTGCATTAATCTAACAAATTATATCATTCAAAATTAAAAGTTCCTTTATACAAATAAAAAATTAGAAGATGTTTAAAAATAAAAACGCTCTTTTGAACATAAAATTTTTAGGACTTTTTTAGAAAAGGAAATGTTCTTTTATACAAATAGTAGGGTAAGGTTACTTAAGTCGTACTCCCAAAGGGAAAAAGTCTACAAATTGCAGATTTCATTAAATAAAGGAATTAATTTTGCATTATTCACAAGTTCTTTTAATATTGCAGAAATTTAATTACAAGAAAGTTAAAAAAAATACGTACGATGTCGAATGAAATAAATAAATCTTAAAGTAATAACATCGGTACGACTAAGCAAACCGGTTCTTAAGTCGTACCATCCATGTTCTAAGTCCTACCTTCGAAGCAAATGAACATCTTGTATTACTATTCTTTGAGTAAACTATTCGGTCTTGAATTAATCCTCGGTCAACCCAAACCGGCCAAATTCATAATGTTTATTTAGTTCTAGAAAGTGACGCCGCGGTTTCGGTTTAGGAATATTACTCTTTCGTTGAAGCCATTGGATAATTTTCATAACGCCTCCTCCATATCTTCTTGTCTCTAAGTATTATTGGTACATTTTCCCACATTTATGGACCCTACCTGAAAATTGGAAAAAAGCACATTTCCCATAAAATATTTTAAAAAATGATATCCTCTTTCTATTATATATTATATTATATGTATCTTTAGATGTACAAAAGATACCTAAGGCGTAACTGGTACGATTTAAGCCTCGTTTGTGGTACGACTTATGTCGTAAAGAGATTTTTATTATCTTATTTTTGGATTTTATCTAAAAGCCAGATTTAACCAATAATCAATAAGTAAATATTAATCATTAAATTTATGCGTTGAGTTTTTGCAATAACCCAATGTTGCATCCAGGCCATGCCTTATGGATGCTGAGTCAACATGAGACCATTCACAAAGATGAACCTTTGATTTCAAATTTTGAACATTTGTTCAAAAGCAAGATAAATTTACAAGAGGAAAAAAAAAGAATTAAAACTCTTAAGGAATCAATAATCTTACACTAAACAACATGGTGTAGGACCAATATATCACATATTTCATTAAGTATTTTGTGAAATTCGATTTACAGCTCACCAATCTATATTCTCTGTAAATTATCGTAATATAAACGTCAGTTCACTAAAAAAAACTCATTCATTATAGATATTAAAGCACAATCAAAGATATGCTTGTGAAGCTAATTTTATTATAAATTTGGAGTATTATGGAAGAAATTAAAAGAATCAAAGTAAATGCAGTTTCAGAGATTCACTTGAAATTTGTCTTGATTAAAATAACATAATTATTTCAATAAAATTTAACATCTCATTCCATGACATAAAACAAAATAAATCAACCTCCATACGCATGCAATTAAGAAAAACTCGATTTCACCATCATACCAAGAATAATACCAACATAACAAGTAAATACATATACACAAACAGAAAGGAAGGCACTAGATCGTTTTGGCATGAATTACATCTCCAGCGTGTACATTTACAATACGCAACTTCAGTCCACCGACAAATAATCAACCCAGTAATCAACGACAATTAAGAACCCAGTCTTAGCAAACGTTAATATAAATTTCAAAACGAAATATTTAGGATAATTCATCTTACTTGTGGACTGAACCACTACTTGTCGCGGACTGATTTGACGGATTGATAAATAGCGATGCTTATCATCACGACACAAATCAATGCATTTATCAATGACTCGAGAGCATAGGCCTCACCTGTCAAAATATTGAATTTCTTTTCCCAAATACAAAAGCACTACATTTCCTACACCTCATCATCGGTTTCACAAACCGCGATTCTAACCACCAGTGGGCATTCATCACGTGTTAATTTCTTTTATCATCTATTAATGGCTCACACCCCACTGTAGGCGCTTATCTGGGATTATTTACTGTAGAAATCAAGGTAGTAGGCGATCACGAGATATATTTCGCAGGGAGCACAGGTAAGAGAGAAAGAGAAATCTAACATCCAAAAGAAAAACGATTTGACTCGTCACGAAACAAGAAAAATGTGCGGAAATACAAGCACTAATTCTTTAATGTAAAATGGAAAATTAAATAATATCACATAAAAATAAGAAAGAAAGGGGGGGGGGAATAACATCTGAAATGCACTCTCAAACATTTACAAAGAAAAAGTCACTTGATAACATCTTATATAATACTAATTATACTTAACAAAACCAGATATATTTCTTGGTCTTAAATTATAAGGATAAAAATAACTAGTAATTTGACCTGTCCTTACGGACATACAAATATCGAGCCACTGACAGTTCCGAAGAACGCCAGCAAATTCGAGTACAAAATTTCTTCACAAAGTACACTGCTTCATAGGAAAAAGGTTAAAATAACCAACACAATTTCAAATTCCTAAACGCACTTTCAAACTTTCCTAAACACAAAATCTTAATTAATTACGAAATAACATAAATTAAAATACAATCATAAGGAAAATAAAGAGAAAAAAAGCTTTTATATATATATATATATATATACAGGAAGCCACAAATTAAAACCTAAACATGCAACACACTGCATCACAAGAAAAAGGCTAAATCAACCTATACACAATTTCCTATCACATTTTCAAATTTTCCTACACATAATTTCAAACTGTCCAGTACATAATTTCTTGAATAATAACCAAATAGAATGATAATAATAATAATAAAGAAAAATAAGAAGAAGGGAAAAAAGAATATAGGAAGCCACAAATTAAAACGGTACCAAACAAGAAATAAAAATAAGCAAACAACACAGTTGCGGCTAGTAAACAGGTACGAGTATTTACAAAAAAATAGTTAAAACATAAAAAAATGACACATTTATAAAAAGCATTTAAAAATATATATAATGATAAAAAAAATAATATATATTTATTTATATATATATATCATCGCACGGCTATAGCTAATAGTAATGAAATTATTAAAACGCAAATTAAAAAAGATATTGAGAAATTTATATTAAATATGGCAATTAAATATAGTTTGCCTCTAGAGTCGTTTAGTGAATATAGACAAAAAGCTTTATTAGATCTTTTTTACTATAATTTTAAATCTAATGATTATATTAGATATCCTGATATTAAAAAACAAATTAAAGAGTTGCAAACAGAATTTGTAATAGTCTATATAGAGAAAGTGCCCAGTAACTTTGCTATAATTTGTAAATATCATTACAAAAAATACTTAATGATCATATTATTAACAGCGATATTTATAATGAGACAAAATTAGGTGACAGAGAAATTTCTAATAGAATTCAAGCCTTCCATAAAATATTGGGAATTAATTATATTAAAAAAGATTATCCTCACATCTTTCTTACTCCTAAATTTCACAAGAGTCCTCCTAAATTTAGAAGAGTTACTAATGGCTGCAATACTTATATTACAAAATCTGGCAAACTCTTGCAAAAATACATACAGACAGTTATAGAGAATTTAAATAAGCAAAAAGATACAATTATAGTAAATAATAGTGTAGAGATATTAAATGTAATTAAAGATGTAGAAATATCTAGGGTACATACTTTTGACTTCCGGGATTTATTTAATAGTGTAGATATTGAAGATTTGATTAATACCCTAGTAAATATGCATAAAGATTTTGATCTTAAAAAAGATATTAGCATTAATAATTTTAAAAATCTTATTAATCTTGTTCTAAAAGAAAATTACATCTTTTTTGATAATAGGATTTTCCATCAAATTAAAGGATCACCTCAAGGAGGTCCGGCTAGCAATAGTTTAGCAAATATTTACCTACACAACTATGAGAAAGATTTTACTAATTATAGCCATAGTATATTATTCCGTTATATAGATGATTTGATATTATTCAATAAAGAAATAGACCTTAAGCCACATATTGACTTCTATCCTGATTATTTAAAACTTATAAAAACTAATGACAATGAACTAGCTGCAGAATTTCTAGATCTAGATATAAAAATTATAGATAATAAAATAGTAAGAGCTTTGATAAAAGCATTTAATTTTCAAATTAATAAATTTCCTTTTTGGGATAGTAATCTTAGTATTTCTGTCTTCAAAAATTTAGTGAAAAATTATATAATCAGAAATAATAATTTAGTAACAGACAATGATAATAGAATTAAGAACATAAAAATTTTTTATTGTTTTGCAATAGTTTATGGAATGCCAAAAAGTTTTTTAAGAGTTTATATAGATAAGAAATATTTAGGTCATTAGGAATAAAACATCCATATTGGTATTTAATGGAATATTTTTATTTCTTTGATGGTTGGTTAGTGTTTTTTCATATTTTACTTGTAATGTGTAATTTTATTCAAATTTGGTTATTGATTTATTGGTTTCAGATTTATTACATGGATGGCACCAGGATTTTTAAATTGAAATATTCCTTATTAATAGACAGTTTTACCAATTTTCAAATGTAATATCTAGATAAATAATTGCATTACATTTTTTAACTGGTTTTGAGATTTTTAATATAGGTATCTTACTAATTATTTAATATCAAAATTAATTATATTATTTGGTCAATTATGCTGTTTCATAGTTGCAAATCTAGTTTTGGCAATCTGTGATGTCAAGCTAAGTGGCGGTTTATATTAAAAACGTGGAATTCTGGTAAGAATAGGTAGAGACACCGATTATTTAATGTTTAATGAATAAGTATGGGTATTTTATTGAATGATGTATTTATTGTTTTTAGTGCAATATATTGTTGTATTACATATTTTTATCTTGAATTTTAGTCCTTTCCATATAGTTATGTTTTATTGTTAGGGTTAGTGTATTATTTTTCTTTCTAAATTCTTTCATTTTAGGGTAAATTACCCTGTTTGTTTTTTCAACAACTTTAGTAACAGGAATCGTTTGTACAGCAAAATTAATTTAACCTGGCTAAAGCTTGTCCACAGCCAAGCTGCTATATTACTTGTTGAAAACTCCATATACTTGGATTGCCTTTTTCAATACTTTTAATAACAACAGTTTGTTCATGGTATCTATAGTATTTTCAATTCTTTATATTTTGTTTTAGATTTGGTTGTATTGTTTAAATAATGACTTTTTAGTATAGGATTTTCTTTTTAATATGTCTTGTTTACTTTGTTTCTGTATGATCATATATAACAAGTTATATTTAGATTTATATTAGTATATATATATCAATGTCATGAAAATCAATCAATGTTGAAAGTAAATGGAAAGACTGTAGTTTATCGGTAAAAGCGTATAGATGCTCATCAGGGGTAAACAAGTGAAATCTATACGAACCGATAAAAAATTAGAGAAATCATTATGTTTTCTGCGATCAGTGCATAAAGCTAAAAACACTGTCCTTCACCCCGAACATTATGATAGACCAAGAATTCGAATGAAATACCAAATATTAGAAATAATTTTACGAACCTAAGACTGAGGAATGCAGCCAACGGGAGACAGGACAAAGAAATTAACTGAACTCGTCATGTAGGGTCCGGATGTTTACGAAATATCAAGTTACTTTCTTTTGCGCCAAACTTCTAAGGTTGGGGGGAGTTTCGATTAAGATTAAGATACCGATGGAAACAAAGATGAAAGCGATCTACATTGAGAAAACGATGAAGATTAAAGATATGATGATAAAAAAAGGAAAATGATAACAAAAGGGTATATTTAAAAATTGAGGATTAAGGAGAAAACGGTAATGAAAAAAAGGGAAAATGATAACAAAAGAGTAAATTTAAAAATTAAGGTGGAAACGGTAAGTGTTAAATAATATTTGAATTTGAATTCCATTAATAAAAGACTGAAAGATGCGTTTTCGAGGTAATCACATTAGACCTGTCTGGCTTGAGAGACCCTACCACAGTATTAGAACTGCGCCAGCATAGCTCTAATATGCAATCCTATATATATACGGGGGATTCCCAGATGAAGAGTTTTAAAAAGTCTCAGTCCCCCTCTATCGTTTTCTTTCCGTTTAAATTACATTTTCCATCTCTTGGGCTAGAATATTTTTAACAATCAATTTCATACCTTTTCTTGATTGGCTGTCCTGCAAAAGTTCTTTAATGGAGCTGCTGTTTTTTTAAAGTAAGTGTCTCTGATGTCTTGCCATGCATCACATTTAAGGATAGTATGTTCCACAGTTCCTTCATCTTTTCCGCAGAAGCACAAAGGACTCTTGCTGAAGAATCTGTTTTGATAGATTTGAAATGCTCCGTGGCCTGAGATGATCTGATTTAAGTAAAAATCACCTAACACTCTTTTTTCATCAACCTTGTCAAATAATTTTTTAACCTGTTTACATTTACTTGAGTGATCCCACAAAATTTGCCAGTTTTGCCTAATAGCTTTTCTCATTTACGTTTTCCTCTGTTGTTTGGTCTTGCAAAAATAAAAATCGATTTCTTGTTTTTTCAGTGGCTTTTCTTAGCAAAGTAATCGGCTCTTTCATTTCCTTTGTTACCAGCATGAGCCTTAGTCCACCAAATCAGAACGTTACTGTTAGTATCTTGAAAATTATTTTTAATATCCAGAATAAATTTCCTATTTTCTTCTAAAAACTCTATTGAAACTAAGGCCGATCTTGAATCCGAAATAATATTTGCTTTAGCTGTTTGCCGTCGTTTACAATAATTAACTGCTTCTCTGATTGCTACCATTTTGGCCAGTGGCGAATCCAGGGAGGGGGCTATCGGGCTACAGCCCCATCCCCCAGAGCCAAGCCAGAATTCTTGATTTTATTTAACATCATTACAATTGTTTTTTCTTAATTTCCCTCTTTTTAAAACATAATAAAAACGCTTCAACATTACTCTCTGGCTTGACAGGCTCGAAAATTTTCCTACTTGTAGCTTTGACGCTGTCGAAGACATTTTTTGGCTAGTTATTTCATTGTAATTTTTATTAAATTATCGAAAGTATTGTATTGTTTTTTAATGATTTTTATTGTCAGGTGAGTCAAGTTTGTAAAGTTAAAGAGTTTTGGTTTACTCTAGCCTTGAGGTTTCACATTCATCACGACGATACAAAGTTTTTATGACTTCAGCCCCTCCCTCAGACCCGAATCCTAGATCGCCACTGATTTCGGCGATATATACTGTTGTTTCGTTATTTAATCTCCATATTTCATTTTCTTTTTCATTTCCATCTTCAAAAACGACCATTGCACAGCCAACTCTATTATTAATCTTTGAACCATCTTTAAAAGCATTTATTCCAACGTAATTTGTTTCATTGAAAGTTCTCCAAGAGCTGTTTATAAAATTTGTATCTTAGTGAACAAGTACAAAAAGAATTTTGTCATTTCAACATGACACTTAATCAACGGCAAGTGTAAAATTTTAAGTAAGCATCGTAAGAGAATGAATTGAACCTGAGCGTCATTACTGCATAAAAGCTACTATTCAAATAGCATATAATGATGCCCTAAGACTTAATAACATGTTATTAATAATATTATCGTTCTACGTCTTAATAAATATGCACTAAAACTATACGGAAACTACCGAAAATTTATTTTTCTTCGAGGTTATGTTGCAACGCATCGAAGCTCCGTTCTAAATAAAGAAAGTAACATCGCCGATAGCCATAGCACTAGCGTCAGAGTTGTTGATTCGGCGAGAACAAAGTCAGAATGGAACAGGTACGACTTAGGCTGTGGTACGAATTGAGCAACCTCACCCTAATTTAGAGGGACGGAAAACAATTCAGGAATCATGAAATTCAAGTAGACGCAGAATACAAACTATATATTTTTCCGAATTAACAGAAGCAGAAAATTTTAAATTAAGCGTGATAACTTCACTAACCTTTCATAACTAGTAGTGAATAAAATTCTCTATCTTAAAAAAACCGCAACTTTATTTCACACACCTTTGTGAATTATTCGAAAGAATTTTATGTACGACTAAAAAATTGTAGAAAATCTTTCTTTATGGGGCCAAAGCAGTGGAGACGAATATTTTTTAAAAATATAAGCAAGATATTGTTTACGTGATTGAAATAAGTTGACCTACAAAACTTCTAATAAGAGGCAAAGTATATATAAACTATTCTCTGAGGGCCACGCGACCAATGTGGGAAGATCCCTAAACC
Organism: Araneus ventricosus; assembly: GCA_013235015.1. NCBI lineage: Eukaryota > Metazoa > Arthropoda > Arachnida > Araneae > Araneidae > Araneus > Araneus ventricosus. Next base: position 138,524 of record BGPR01000789.1, on the reverse strand, counting down.
TCGAGACGCAGTTTAATTCGATTACTGGCTGGCTAAAAAAAATAACCAATACAAAGACTGAAAATGACTCTCAGTTCCATAACAAATTTATTTTCGTTGTGCAGTTTCAATAAAGGCTAAAAATTGCTGCATTGCCTCCCTCGAGCAAGATCCACCGAGAAGATATCAAATTCAGACGACACAATTTAGCAAAATTTCCCGAGTGAAACATTTCACTAAGTGGCCACTATCCGTTTCTATAGCGACAACAACGCAATTACTTCCATTTCTGGCAAGAGGATAACTAGGAGCCGATGCTGCTGTGAACGAAATCCCCAGGCCGTGTTTGGCAAATAAATTAATTACCGACATTCATCCAACATGGCTGCGCCTAAGTGAAATCTAAGTATGTGGTTGGTTTCAAAATCATGACGGTAGCAAAAGATGGTCTTCTCCGTTCAAAGCTTAATTCAATTCGAGTCTAATAACCGCGATCTGCAGCATTAAAACCTCGGCTCTGGGTCGTCGTCAGAAGCGTTAGCGTTAAATGAGTTCGTCGGTCGGGGATCAGTAATGAAAGCGCTTTAATTAGGCAACCGCATGTCAGGATATCTTCGCCCGTTTTATGCACTCTTTAAGTTTGGTTGGGTGGTTCATAAATATTTATACCTAAGCGATGAGCTGATTTCGATGATGGCCGGCAAAATTGAAAATTAACAAGTATGATGCTGTTTAATTGTTGAAACGTTTATCTTTTTTTTCTGCAGTGATTTTTAATATGCTAACCAAGACATGAAATAAAAATTTGATTTGTAGGCTTTGTTAAGTATATGTCAGAGTGTTTGATCAAGTACCTAATAAAATGTGTTTTAATGCAGAGTTGCTGAGAAATGTGTTTGAAAATTTTGTTTTCTTTTATAGGACGCTTCTGAAATTAATAAGACATTTGAGCACTTAGCAGTAAAATTAATTTTCCGGCAATATATACATATTTTGGAGATCAGGTTTAATATTTGAAATTTGCCATCTCAATATTGATTCTAAATTTTTCATACAGATCCTGTAGATGTATTTAAATAGAAGTATAAATTAGAGGATATTTTGCGTTCAAATAAAAAATTTTGGAAAAATATTGATAATTTCTGGTCAATGCCATGGACATCAAGAGAAAAGTTACACCAAAGATTCCTAAAGAACTCAGGGGAGCTAAGGGCCGTCTGACCACGGTTTAAAATTGCGTGGTTCGTCCCAAAATAGCCTTCATGTTGCTTCAAAATGGACGTTAATATAACCAAACTAAACTAAACTAAACTAATTAAATCTGCAAGTAATTAGTTTGTAAAAGCACCAGAGATTTCAGGTTTCTCGTACTCTTAAAAAGATGCATATCAATCATCACGTGACAAAGGGCGTCAACTGAGCACTGAAATCGAGACGCGGGCAATTACATTTCAGATGAAATCCTGAATTACGTTTGCCATGTGAGTGGAACTTTGAGTGAATTAACTCCAATAAGCATTTCACTTTCATAGCGAATCAGTAATATTCGAAAACCTTCCATGGCATTTAAGTCAGGACCATAAGTCCTTCCCTTTACCAACAGCCTAGAAATAGCCTGAGAACCTCTTGGGTTCCATAGACCAGCCTTTACAAATCCGTGCCTTAAGCAATGCTAGTTGATTTCGCACTCCTTGGGGTATTGTTCTCAGGAACTCCCAGCATAGAAAGAAATACTTCGAAAGAATCTTTTATTATGTGATCTAATCTGCAGGGAATTATCCATTACACATTCTTATGCTACTCCAAGCAATCTAATGAATGCTGCAAACCACTGAAAAAGGGCTAAATATCTGTTAGAAATTCTCTGAGAAGCACAAGACCAATTCCGAAAGTTTCCAAGTCCTCGAAACACAGTTAACCCCGGAGTGGTAACATTGAGTCAAATTGACTCGTTCTCCCATTCAAACTGCGAAGTCAAAGAAGTAACGTTACCATTCCAGGGTCAAACTAAATTTCGCTTTCGATCAAACCCATAGGAAATAAATTAAAAACATTCAAAATTACTTTAACTAACTTATTTTACTTTTGTTCAAAGCATTCAATAAATGTTTGAAAATACTGCTTGCTTGCTTTCCCCAAAGGAAGGTATCATTTCCGCCGAAAAGGTATCAAAGTCAGTTTAATTACAATTTAATGAAATCCCCCGTGTGACTCGGCCACTATCCGCCTCTATAGCGACAACAACGCGATTTCTCTCATTTTCGACAAGAAGGTAACTACGACCGTTCACCAAATCTCCAGGCCGTGTTTGGCAAACAAATTAATTATTGGCATTCATCCAACAAGGTTGTCCTTAAATGGAACCCAAGTATGAGTTTCAAAACCATGATCCACCAAAAGATTATCTTCTCCGTTCAAAGTTTAATTCAATTCGCATCTAATAGCCGGGATCTGCAGCATTAAATCCTGGGTTCTGGGTAGTCGTCAGAAGCGTTAGCGTTAAATGAGTTTGTCGAACTGAGATCAGTAATGAAAGTGTTTTAATTAAACTATTTCGTGTTGGGATACCTAAGCTCATTTTATATACTCTTCGGTTCGGGTTGATTTATGAACTATTATACATAAGAATATGAGATGATTTTCGTGATGGCTAATAATATAGAAAATTAGTTAGCCTAATGTCGTTTAATTGTTTGAATATCTGAATTAAGGTTTAGAAATTTGTTTTATGGTTCATTTCGGTGTTTATGTTTGTAGCCAAAATAGATTCTAAATGGCGTTTTAATCTTTTAATCAGAAGTTTCTAAGAAATTATTTTAATAATCCTAGACGTTTTAGGAAGATTCTGAACTTAGAAAGTTATTCTAAAACTTTCACAAAAAAGGCACAAGCCATATTCCGAAAATAGATACTGTATTACTATGTTTAAATATTTAATTCGAATAATGAAATGTGGCGGTGCAGGTTCTAGCCTCACTTACTTTCACATATCTGGTCAAGTCCATGAATCAAGGAACTGACTAGATATAATGATTCCATGACCATCAAGGATTCATGGTAAAGAGCTGTGGCATCTTTGTTTCTATCAAAGGGATCTTGGAGCACTTACGTATTGCATTAGGTAGATGTCTGAGTTAACTCTAATATATGGGGGTAGGTTGCCTTCCTGAAGGACTTTCAAGGGAAACTGTCCTATATTTATGTTTCGTTTGAAGGACATTCTCCAGATCTCTGTCCGCTCGACCAATTCTTTTCTACACCTACATCGAACTACCAGTTTTCGAATAATGGTGATTATATTCACAGCCAAAGGATAGAAACCATAACTTTCTTCTTTCGATTTATGTTCCTTGGCCAGGCCTTTACCCACTAAGTCACTGTTTTGAGAAATTAGATTTCAGATTTAAAAATTGCTATGTCTACTTTAATTCTCTGTTTTTCATAAGAAAGGCTTCATTAATTGAATTAAATTGAATAATAAAAAAAATATTTCACAAACCTAAATGATTTGAAAAGTCATTTGAAACATCTGGGCATCAAGTGGAACTGCGAACCCCTAAAGCCTGTGGACTCCTAAACAGACGAAATGCCGAACGGTCAACATCAAACGAGACCTCGCTTCTCTCTGACAATAAAGAAAAAAATCATCAAAACCGGATACGCATATCATAGAATATGTTTTGTATCCATAAGATACATTGCAACCGTTTAAGAACGAAAATGATTGCGACTAACGGAGTGTCAACAGAGAGCGTATGTTGGTGTATCACATGTTTTGCAAATGAGTAAATTACCGAGATTCATCCTAATGTGGATTAAATTTATGTATGGGGTTTCAAAATCCTTATCCATCTGTTAGCAAAAAAATAGTCCTCTTTTTGATGCCCGATTCATTTCGTATGTGAACCCAGATATTAAAACTTCGGCTCTGCGTCGTCGTCAGAAGCGTTAGTGCTAAATGAGTTTGTCGGGCGAGCATCAGTAATGAAAATACTTTAATTTGACACTCTTGTCGGGGCATCGAAACCCGTGTTTCGCACTCCTAATTTCGGGAAAAGGTTGGGCCATAAATATTTATACTTAAGTGGCTAAACTGGTTTACTTAAGATTAAAATTAACGGGATCTTGATTCGCGGTTTAATCCGTTTCCTTTATTCTGCAGTAAAATATTGATGCCTGGTTATTTTAATGCGTCGACTTAGATAAGTTTCAGAAATGACTTTTATTTACTCAGATTAGTAAATTTTGCAGTTTTTAATAAATGACTAATAAATAGAAGTTTAAAATGTGGAGTTGCCATTAACGTGTTTTAAGATTTCCTTGTTAATTTTATAGAGAATTTATTTAATTTAATATTTATTCCGTCCAAAGTAGCTTTCATTTATAGGTACCATTTTGATAAACTTAAAGTTTAGATTAAAAGAGTGGTTCCGCATTTCAAAGCTTTGAATATTGATAAAAATAATTTAAACATTAAACTTGAATTTTGTTTCGAAGCTTTCCGAGTGACTTCTTCACTCAATTTCAAGGTGAAGTAGAACAGAAAAGTTTCTATTATACATGGTAGACATCAATCAAACATTTCACACACACTGGTATTCTTTCACAGTCAAATATGAAATACTCACGAAAACTTAACGTAGAATTCAAAACCTTCACCAATCTCCTAGAAGCTAGGAGGCATGTAGTTTGACCATTCGCGTCATAAGATCGCCGCTTAAAGTCGTACTCCTGGAAAAATTTGGCATAGCAAGAAAGGCGTAGAAATAGTAGACTTTTACTATCTGATCTATTCCATTTTTTAAGCAGACTAAAATTTTGGTATAATTCAAACAATCGCTGGAAATATGTTACAAATTCTTTGAGAGCCACATCATCATTTCAGAACTTTTACAGATTCTCGAAACATAATTTAAATAAATTCCCCGTCCAATCAAAAAATTCAAAATTAAAAAAGTATTAATTAAGGCTGAAAATTATCCACAGATCCTCAATAAGTTTACTATCTCTGCTTACTTTCAATAAGGTGTAAGATTGCTATATCGCATCACATAAGTAAGCTACTCCTAATACTAAAAACTTTCCAAATTTACTCGGCACAGGTCAGCAAAATTTTCCTGAGCGAAACATTTCACCACTGTCCAATTCTAAGGCGACAGCAACGCAATTACTCTGTTTTTGTTGAAAGGATAACAAAGAACAGTTGATGACCCTTTGCCGCATTTGGCAAATGTATTGATTAACGATATTAATCCAACATGGCTCTGCCTAAGAGTGCAGTTTCTAAAGCCTGATCCATTCGCTACAAAAGATGATCTTCTCCGTTCAAAATTTAATTCGAGTCTAATAGCTCGGATCGTATTAAAACCTGGGTTATGTGTTTCAGGAGCGTTAGCTTTAGATGAGTTTGTCGGGTGGTAAACACTAATGAAAACGCTTTAATTAGACAACCAAGCGTCGTGATATACGTACCTTTTATATAGTCTTAAATTTGGATTAGGTGCTTTATAAATATGTATACTCAAGATGACCTGGTTTACATCAGGTGTTGTAAATTCACAATAATTTAGGATTGCATTGGCAACTATAACTGTAGAAAACCCAGTGAAAAGCACAGTCTAGATTAAATAACAATTAACCGGTACTTTTAAAGTTATTCCTGTCTACAAATTCAGTAAGATTTCTTAAATGGGAACAATTCCATTTCCATGATGCTGCTCTTTTGCACTTTATTACACATACAAGATTAGTGATCACGTGCATAATGTTTGAATGCCTGAGTTCCACAAAAAGACGTCACTTTAAGTTCGACACAAGTGACTCATCTAGGTAGTTTCTACAAAGAGATATATTCAATAAATTGAAAGATTTCTATAAATATATACATATGTTTTGAGCTAAAATCTAATTTTCCTTTAGATGAAAATTGGATCTTATAAAATTGACAAAAAGGAAAAATATCAGAAAACTTAAGAACCGTTCTGTAGAAAAAGAAACATTTATGCCCTCCCCTTCGTATGAGGTATTTTCATTCTCGTGCATAAAACAAAATTGTTGACTATACAATTATTAGTTACTCAAGTTAAAACTTAACTCCATTTTCCATGCCTCTGGCAACATTTTTGTAGCAATTTTTCTTGCTCAAAAGATGCGTCTCTGAGAAAAGATATTATTCTGTGACCAACAGCATCTGAGATTCTGCGCAGCGAAGATTCGCTGTACCAACCAATCCATACATCGATTCAAACAGAATTACTTAATTTAAAGCATTTTCCCAATTGGAAGTAAATTCCCACCTCTAACGGTTTAGAAATTAGCTATTGGGCAACGATTAGAGTGTATAATGCAGTCGCTTGGCATCGCCTCTGTAGTGCAGAGTTGGATCATCAATGATTGACGTAGCAGCGTGAAATTCTAACAGTATGGAAAATTGAGATGATAAGTTTTAGTTGCATTCTTTGAGATGTCGCTGTCTGTCTGTCGTCTCTTCACTTCAACAGCTTCATTTTCTGCTAGAGTGGTTAGGAGGTCGGGGTGGCAGCTCAACTGCCGTCATCATCATCAGACCATGCTTCAAAATTACGTATGCATCCCAAAATAGCTCTCGCGTTCCTTCAAAAGGGAACGTTCATCGAACTAAAATTAAAATTCAAGCTACTTTTACTTGTTATATTGTCGAATGTATACGCTCTCTGTAACTTAACCCCTTTACATATTTGCCCGAGCTTCACCCCTACATCGAATTATGACATTTTAAAACTTATACGCTGAAATTAAGTCATTCATAGACGTTATAACTCGATACAAAAATTATCAGTAATCTCTTAACATCTCAAGTATTCTATGGGCATGTAGTTGAATCAATAGGACAGCCCATCCTCAAAACAGAGGGGAAGGTGTCATCAAATTAGATAGTACAAAAAAACTACAAAACTACACTGTTACAGGGTTAAACATTCTAATTATATCTTAACAATGAATAACAACATTATATTTTGTTATGAATATAAAAAAATGCTCTTAAAATATTAAAATGTGGCTTCATGTGCACTGTTAATTTTTCATCGACGACCACACACGACAGTCAGTTTAACTAAGCAGCGAAAGTTTATTTTAAATAGTACAGTAACGGCGAAATATAATAGAAATACTCCATATAAAGTTAACAGATATTCAACAAATTAAAAAATAAATCGTTATTTTATTAATAAGTCATTAAAAATTTCAAATATTATTTTGTTCTAACAAGAAATCAAATGAAACAAATCGGTTCTAGTTTTCCTTTCTAAGGTCAGCTAATTACTATACAGCAACGAACGGACGACGATTTATAATTCGATACATAGAGAAAAATAAGAAATGGAAGCTTTAAAACTTTTCAAAGAATGGCAGAAACATATTTTCTTTCTTTCTTTTCCTCGCATCCCAAACCGAACAGACGTTTTACTTCTTCAGAATCCGAGTTAATCGCCGAAGTGTTTCACAAATCAGTGCTTTTCGCCAGGTCGCATTCTTTCGAGAAAATATCAGCTAAATTCTTCCTCTCAGTTTACTTTTTCATTTCTTTTCTGTTTTCATCGTGAAGAGCCAGTGACAGAAAATATAGAAATTGCAATTACGTCCGACTGATATTTTTCTCCACTTTCTTGATTCCCAATTTCTTGATTTCCTCTTTTTCCCACTTGCAACAAGCAAGATGAAAGAGCAATCAATAGCATTCGCTGCTCACACACACGCATTCGCTCGTTTCTCTCGCAAGAGATAAAAATTGTTAAAATGAATGGCGCAGCGGGAAAAAAATCTTTTATTTTCTTTGCTTCCCTGGGTTTTTTTTTTTCTTTTCTTTCTATATTTTCCCCCTTTGTTCCCTGGTAATAGGAGTGTAATGACGTTTCAATTTCTGACTTCCAGAAGAATCTACGACGCGGGACGAAATTCTTGCAGCAATTATTTTTATAAAGGAATCATCGGAAGTTATTGAATCCAAAAACTTCTGAGCAGCACAAAAAAGCGGGGGTTTGTTACTGTTGTTTATTTACTACCTCATCCATATCTTCATAGCCTTTGATGGCATTCCATGCCTCCTTCCTCCCACTCCGTTTCGGCAAAAAAAAATGTATTCTACGAAGGAAAAATAGTAGTAAAGGGTTCTTCTACACGTTCTTTCCAACGGCAGCCATTATTATTTCGAGAACTGGCGACTACATTTGGCAATTTATCACATTTTGGGAAGTGCATTTGTTTAGGAAATAATGAAAGCGACAAACAGGCAGAGATTGGGAAATTTATCAAGGAAAGCCGCGCTGTTCCCTCTTTTAATGAACCGGGCCTGTTTTTGTTTGGACCAAATAGACCGGAAATGATTTTGGTTCTACTGGCACTTTTGCGTCAATTTTCGAGGAATATTATCAGAATTTTTTATATAAGGCCAGTTTAGCCATGTAACATGTGTGCACCATCGCGTATCTCAAATTTATTTATCGGTTTCTTTAGTTTGATTTTTCGAATAGATCTTGTTAACATATCATTTTAGCAATATGAAGCGTTTATGTTAGTTACTTCACTTTTCGTCAAAGAGCTCGACATCTTGGATTTATGGAAGCTAGATTCGATTGGGATTAAAGATCCTATTGAAAAGCTTTCAAAAAAGGAACAAGAAGATTTAACCAAAGAGCATTTTCTTCAAACTGTGAGGTACAACGACGATAAACGATATGAAGTTCATCTGCCTTGGTTGGATAATTATACATCTTTACCTGAAAACTTAGAACTGGCTATAAGAAGATTGGAATCCACAACCAAGACGCTGCTTCATGAAAATTTGTATGATGACTATGAAGGAATATTTTTGGAATGGCTACATCAAGTTATACTCGAAGAAGTTCCAGTCGATGAAGTTAACTTGTCTGGAAACTACCTACCGCACAGACCTGTCATAGAAGAAAGCAATACAACACCTATTAGGCCTGTATTCCATGCATCTGCTCGAATGAAGGGACACCCATCTCTAAATGAATCTGCACAGTGGTCCCAACTTAATTGATCTGATTCCTAATATTCTGTTGCGATTCAGTGAAAAGAAGATTGGTGTTACCGCGGATATTAGGAAAGCCTTTCTACAAATTAGCATCTGCAAAGAAGATAGAGATTTCTTAAGATTTCTATGGTGGAAAAATAAAGATTGCCAGGAACACAAAGTTCTTCGTCATGCCAGAGTGGTCTTTGGAATTCAAAGCAGTCCTTTCTTGTTAGAAGCTGTATTAAATATCATCTTGCTAAGAATTGTGATGTTGACCCCTTTGTAACAAAACGCCTTTCGAATAGTTTCTATGTGGATAATCTTTTAACCAGTGTTCACAATGAATCGGAATTGAAACGCTTAATTAATGTCTCAAATGAGCTTATGAAGAAAGGTGGTTCTGAACTTCGGGACTGGGAGTCTTCAGCGCCTAGACATGTAAACTCCAAAACCATTGATTTATTAGGGCTGAAATGGAATAAATCCGAAGATATCCTTTCAATTAATCTTAAATGGTTGAAAGAAGTAAATATAGAAATCATTACCAAACGCACAATGTTATCCGCTACTCACAAAGCATTTGATCCGTTTCGATTTGTTTCACCAGTAACGCTCTGCCCCAAGCTTATGCTACAAAAAACTTGGAAACTGTCTTTACGATGGGACGAAGAAATCATTGAATCTCTTCGTGAAGAATTTGTACAATGGTTCAGAGAGCTAGAAGCATTGAAGGAAGTTCGGGTTCCTCGCTGGATCAATATTCAACTAAGAAATTCTTCATACACACCTTTTGTGATGCAGCCGTTTCCTATCTTGTACTGGAAGCTGATGATAAAAAAAGCTTGAAGGCAAAGGTAGAATCCTTTATGCTAATGTTACAAAAGTAATGAAATATTGCATATTGATCAATACAGACGTAGCCAATGATTTTGTTGTTTCCACACATTGCAATATTGCACGCTGTGATTCTGTTTTCACGACATTTAATTTCTTACTATACCAAGGTTTTATCATTATACTCAAAAGGTTATGCTAGATTTATTGGTCAGTACATTGGTCAATTTTTTTTATATCTCAACACATAAACATTCAACAGGTAGGAATCGTAAAGAAATAAACATCCCAGCATTGCAAATATCCCCTAGATAACATTAAGCCAGCCTATCTGAAAGAGTAGCAAGAAATTGACACTTGACACGAATGCAGAACGACTCTAGATTTAAAAATTAGTGTATTTAATCTGGATTACCATATAATTGTGCGGACATTACTTTGCCTTATACAAAAATTACATGACATGAAACATTTAAACATTACTAGAAGGGGTACCATTTCGAGAACTCCCTGGTTTCATAGATAATAGTCACTAAATTCTTAACACATAAGAGAATAAAAATTATTAAACATTGTGAGTTTCAAATTTAATACACGTGTTTAAAGCATAGGATATCAATGAAGCCATTTTGAACAGTTAATTTAAATCTCCATCGACAGTTAAAAGCAAATACTCAGGCAGAAAACCCCAAAACAATTTTAAAGTTATTGAGATATATTTTCAATATAAAAAAGGATAAAGGGAACTCTCTTATCTTTTTTGGCTATTTTATAGTAAATTTATTAAGAAAATCTTGGTGCAGCCATGCTTAGTTAAATATCAAGTTAAAGTAATCTGTCAAATTAACTAATTATCAAATTAACTATTAAAAAATTGACTATTTGATTAATTAAAATTAACTATTTACTTAAATAAAATTAAATATTTAATTAATTGTGACGATATTCTTCACTAAAACCTTTTTTATGGCTCATAGTATATGCCAGCAATCTTAATCTTGTAATTATCTAATAATTATCTTAATTTAAATAAAAGTTATTGTGTCTACGTATGTATGCTCCACATCTCCTCCTAATCCACTGGACTGATTTCAAATAGACTTTGCACACTTTTTATTTAAGAAAGAGAAAGTTCATCTTTAACTTTTCAAAGCCCAAAAGTTACTTAAAATTTCAGTTAATTAAAAATTAAGTAAGGTGTTTTTCCGCGATATCTTTGGAAAATATTATATCACTATTAAATTTTTTTAAATTAGCATTTCAGTGGCAAAAATTCCATTTCCATACAATTTGTTTCTCTCTTTTTAATATTTTTTCAAAATTAATTTTATTCAGAATTCGTAATAATATTCTTTATTGTTGAAGAACAAGTATAATATGAATATATATAGTTTCCAGAATACATTCGCAGAATTCTTGACGAATGTTATAAGAAAATTTTAAAAGTAGACGATTAACAATTTATATCAAGACCAACTAATGATTGATTTATTTTCATTCTTTAAATGAATGAATAATTAACTAGTTAATTTAATTGTTTCACAATATTCATTGAAACCTTTCTTTTACTTTAGTAATTGTTAACGAAATTTGAAGTACCTATATAACAAACAATAATTTATGGAGAAAACGGCTTTTTTAAAACATTGGTTTTTTCAATTGATATTCTCATTTTAATTAAAAACGTTTCAGATCAGAAAAGGAATTTGTGTATTATAATTTTTATACAATAGTAGTTTTTACATTAAAAATATTAGACATGAAAGCATTTTAATCCGGAGCAAAGCCAGGTATATCAACTTGTTTACCGTATAAAAAGTGGAAGTGAATGAGGCTGATGGAAACTCATAACTTCTAAGTAATTCTTACTGTGAAAAAAATTTCAATATAAAAGTAGTTTGTTATGATAAGGTGATAATTCCCATAGTTGAAATTTTCTTTCTATCTTAAATCGTAATGGAGCTATGTGGAAAAGATAAATTGGGAGGGGAAGGGTGGGAAAATCACTTTTCAGCTCATAACTTCTAAGCAATTGTAGCTATCGAAAAAGTTTAAATGCAAAAATTGTTCTTTATGATAAGGCAATAATTCGCCTAATTTCAATTTTCTTTCTATTTTCCGTTGTAAAGGAATTATGGGAAAATGAAATTTTCAGTCTCCCACCACCCACCATTTCCAACCCCTTTCAGCTGGTTAGCCCATCTACAAACTCGACCGATATTTTCACCGACCTTAAGACATATCCCTCGCCGGTTAAAATCTAATCAAAATTTCTCTAGTTATCGCGTTCACAAGATAATATGGGCAAAAACGTTATATATATACGTCTCTACTAATAACAATAAGGAAAAGAACATTTCGCCCTCTATTCTCTTAAGGATTAGAGCCGTAAGAATGAAAGCGTGTGAAAGAGACTGCAAATGACGAGATCTTTCCAACAAGGGGTAACATGCATAGGCTAAAACGTAATTTAAGTTAGGGGGAGAGGGGTGGGAAAATCACTTTTCAGCTGATAACTTCTAAGCAATTGTAGCTATCGAAAAAGTTTAAAATAAAAAATTGTTCGTTATGATAAGGCAATAATTCGCCTAATTTGAATTTTCCTTCTATTTTCCATTCTAAAGGAATTATGGGAAAATGAAAATTTCCACACCCCACCATTTCCACCCCCTTTGATCTGGATAGCCCATCTACGAACTCGACCGAGATTTTCTCAATCCTTACAACATATCCCATGCTGGTTAAATTTACATGAAAATTACTCCAGTTATCGTGTTCACAAAATAACATGGGAAAAAGCGTTTTATATATATATATATATATATATATATATATGATCGGTGAAGATCTGCAGAAATTTTCCGAAAGTCGTGTCATTAGAACCATTGAAATAGGTAGACTTCCTATAAGGAATCTACCTAAAATGTGCACTTTTTAGCCTCTAGATCCCGAATCGCTCCTTTGAAGAGTGCAACGATACCGAGATTAGAACTACTCGCTGCTAGGGATTGCAATCCGGAAAATCGGATCCGGTAATCCGGCATCATTAGATGTCAACCGGATCCGGCACCAATTTACCGAATCCGGTGATCGGATCCGGCAAATTAAAAAAATACATGAAACCGATTTCTTGAAAAAATACCCGCGTTGTTGCACGAGTAGATAGTTAAAAGCGTGGTGAGTACGAGTCGTTCAACGCTGACTCACCCGCTAACACACTCCGCGCCTGCCCCACCATGATTTATTTCCTAAAGTATCCACTCCAAAAACTGATTCAGTAGATATTTGTGAGGAAGAACGACACAAGAAAAAGTCTAAAACAATTGACAGCTATTTTGAAAAGGAAAACTCTATGGAGAAGATGGTCTGTAAAGATGGTGTGGCCCTCAGTTTATTTTGTTCATCGTCAGAATTGAGATATTTGTTTTCGAAAAGCGGATTTCAACTTCCTAATTCACCAAACACAATAAGATCTACAGTTCAAATTTTGCACATACCTTTCAAGCTGACTTGATTATTGAGTTCGAATATCTTAAGAAACAAGGAAAAATATTCGCTTTAAATTTTGACGAATGACTTCTCAGAAAAATCACCGATATTTGAACCTGAACGTACACCACAAAGAAAAACACTTTAATCTGGGCTTAATTAGAATACATGGCTCGTGTACTGCGGAACATACTATCAGTTTGATAAAAAAACCCGCCTGAAAAGCTTTGGTCTTGATTCAGACACTAATATTGATATATACTGACGGTGCAAGCGTCATGGTTAAAGTTGGTAAACTTATGAGTTGCTACCAGCAACTGTGCTTCGCACATGGTTTATAATTAGCAGTGGTCGACATATTATATAAAAAGAATATAGAAAGAGAAGAGGAACACCAAGAAATAACTTCTAATGAATCAGATACAGACGACGAAGACGCAAATGATACTCATGAAGAACAAGGAATGACAGTAACAACAACAACAGATCCTCGTAATCTTCATCTTTCAAGGACTGAAGTAATTCCTAGATACCATGATCTTCTTCAAAAAGTGCGGAAAGTGGTGAAGTTATTCAAAAGATCGCCTACTAAATACGATATGTACCTGCAAAAGTATGTGAAAGAAGATACAGGCAAAGAATTAAACCTTATTTTAGACTGCCGCACACGTTGGAACAGTCTTCTGGCTATGATAGAAAGATTTCATAAGCTGAAAGTATGTATATATAAAACTTTGATTGATATAGGATCTGACACAACATTTAGCGACCTAGAATGGTCGAAAATAAAAGACCAGATTGAGAGTTTGTAGCTATTTAACTTAGCTGTTGAGGCACTATGCAGAAGATTTTCGACCCTGTTTACTGCTGAAACAACACTAAAGTTTATTTTAGAGAAGTTGCTTACTCAAGACACAATGTTAAGTGCTGAATTATCTGAGGCACTGCGTGTGAGGATAAAAGAACGCCGCACTGTAGTAATAGGAATATTAATATACTTACAGAATCCAAAAAATATGATGATGATACAAGACGAGCTGATGATGATAAAAAAGTTATACGACTAGAAATGAAAAATATCTTAGAAAGAGTTATTCAAGATGATAGCTTTAACGAAAACACAGATAATATAGTAGAAAATAACTTAGATTCATCGTCATTGAAAAATGATTTGACATTACAGAAAGAATTACAAATGCAAATCCAGCAAGATATGAAAACCTATAGCATAAATACCAAAAAAGAGAAAGATTTTGAGAAAATATTAAAAAAGGAAATGACTGCATATGAAAGTGAAGGATTTCGAGGAAAATACTTGTCTTCTATTCATGAGTATTTGTTGATAATAAAACCAAGTGTAGAAGTAGAAAGGGCCTTCTCGGCCGCTAGTTATATTTGTAGCTCTGTAAGAAGTCGATTGGCAGATGACACAATTAACACTATTTGTTTCCTACGATCCTTTTTTCAAAACCAAATTTTATAATTGTTTTACTTAAAATAATAATTTAAAGTAAGTATATTAAAATATAAGTTTTCAACTCGTTATTGTGATAATTGTGCCATTGATTAAACAGATTCATGATGACTGTCATAATTATAAGAATGAGACTGCTTGGCTTGCCTAAATTACCTAATTATTGTGATCTCAGTTGATAAGATTGATTTAGTTAGATTTAATATAAGTTAGTTATATAATGTAATGTTAGTTACATAACATTATTACAATGATGTCATTTGCGGAATCCAGTAAGTGAGACTGAACTTAACAGTCCGTCATTAACTAATAATAACTAAACTAATATAGCAATTACAGTTTAAGTAGTTACACTATACTAAATTTTTATTGTTGATTCATACGTAAATATTGATTAATTATAACAGTGTAAATAAAGTTGATTTCATAAGAAATAAACTTTGTTTTAATAAACTTTGTAATACATTCACTTTATCATCTTTTATACAGTTGATTTTGGAATGAAAAGGCAAAATAGTTTGATGTGACCAATCCGGCCGGATCCGACGGGATCGATGGGAATCCAGCCGGATCCGACCGGATTGAAATTGGTGCCGGATTGTAATCCCTACTCGCTGCATTGGTAGGAGCGAGATTAACAAAATCCATAGTAGATGCCCTTGGCTGGACGACTGTGAAATGTTTTTATTGGAGCGATTCTACAACTGAAAAAGTAAAAACTAAAAAGTAAAACTACTTCTAAAGAAGAAAACTGGTCGGTTTTCGTAAATAATAGAATACAAGGAATACGGAAAATTAGTCAGCCTTCTGCTTGGCGTCATGTGTCTGGGATTGTAAACCCTCGAGAGGATGTAAAGCCAGTTACTTGGTCAAAACCAGATTTTGGGATGAACCAAGATGGTTGAGTTCATTTCAAGACAAGGGACCCTTCAATGATTTTGAACTGGACGAAGACGAGATTCTGAAAGAGCGAAAGAAAAGTGCAGTGTCCGCTTTAGTATCTGTAAATCAAGAGTCATCTACTGAGTGGTTCTGACAACATTTTTCAAAATATGAAATTATGGTGAGATTGGTCGGATGGATCACAAGGTTTATTCAGAACTGCCGTTCCATAAAAGAAAACAGAAACATAGGGGAACTTACGGCAAGTGAATTTAGAAAAGCAGAGTTATTAATTTTCAGAATTGTTCAGAAAGAAACGTTTCAAGGAGAAGACGACAAGAAATTAAAATTTATTTCTGTTTATAAAGATGAAGATGGTCTTTTACGGGTTAAAACAAAAAATCATCTATAGAAAAGACACTGAGAACTTTAGGAAACCCGTTCTTCTCCCATGAGAGCATGAAGTAGTGTCAAGATTGATATGCTTTCCTCATGAGAAGAATTCACATTATGGGGTTCAAACCTTGATAAATATTTTGAGAGAAACTTATTGGATTTTGCGTGGAAGAAGAGTTATTTCAAGTTGGGTTATCTGCAAAAGATATAGCTCCAAGAAGCTCGAATGTGTGACAGCCCCTCTGTCTGAAAATAGGGTGCGTGATTCTGCAGTTTTTCAAATCAGTGGTATTGACACTGCTGGGCCCTTGTTTTTCAAACGCAACCAAAATGTTTGGGTGCTGCTGTTCACATACGCTGTCTACAGAGCAGTTCATTTGGAACTTCTGTCTGGCGTTTCTACTGAAGCTTTCCTGATGGCTCTAAGGAGGTTTGTAGCAAGACGTGGCAGATGTTCCACAATTTATTGTGATAATGATACCAACTTTGTAGGCGCTGCAAACGTGCTACGTTCTCTTGACTGGAAAAAGTTATCAAGTGTGGAACAGTTAATGGTATCAACTGGAAGTTCAACCCTCCAACTGCTGCATGGTGGGGTGGATGGTGGGAGAGGCTGATCAGAATAATGGAAGACCTGCTGAAAAGAGTTTTAGATAAAGCCTACTTATCGCATGAAGAGATGATGACTGTCTTGTGCGATTGTGAAGCCATTATAAACTCCAGACCCCTCACGTAGGTCTCAGAAAATGATATAGACTTTACACCTATTAGTATGTTTATCCATATTATTAGTATTATTATCCATGTTTATACAAGACATCAGAGAGTGGGCAGTTCCAGACATTGATGTAGCTGATCACTATAGGCTGAACAAAAGAATTAAGTACAGACAAGCTGTCCAAAAAGACCTCCGAGATCGATTCCAGTCAGAATACTTGGGTCAGCTAGTTCAAAGAAGAACATTCAAAGAATCTAGACAGGTCTCCGTTGGAGATATAGTACTTGTGGGAAGCGGCAACCTCAAGAGAATTCACTGGCCTTTAGGGAAAATCATTGAGCTACTGCCTGGTAAAGACAAGG
Source organism: Araneus ventricosus (assembly GCA_013235015.1). NCBI lineage: Eukaryota > Metazoa > Arthropoda > Arachnida > Araneae > Araneidae > Araneus > Araneus ventricosus. Next base: position 121,371 of record BGPR01000789.1, on the reverse strand, counting down.
GAACAAGGCTGGTTCGAGTAAAGACTGCTAACTCCATTTTGCTGCGGCGTGTTCAAAGAATCTACCCATTAGAGGTTGCCTCACCTACAGAGCTCCCCTCTAAACTTATTACACAGAACTTTTCAAAGACCGTGACTATAAGTGACTCTGAACATGTAGAGGCCGAAATTATATCAACTTGATCTGGTAGGAAGATCAAAGTACCTGAAAGATTCAGTTTATAAACATTTAAAAGTTTGATAACTGATTGTTTTATACATTGGTCTGCTCATGCATATCATAAAATTGATTACGTTTTGATTAAATGTTAAAATCAAATGGTGGGAGGATGTTGCAAACAATTTAACGCCATTTATAACTTTCAAGTTTTCAACATCTTTATCTGCGCGCGATTGTTTTGTTAAAGATGCAAATGTTTAAAAAGGTTCGTTAGTTACTCAATTCTTCAGTTTTGTTGTTTGTTTTCGTTTAGGTTATCCTAAGCATATTTACTTTGCAAAAATAAAAATTACTTGGAGAGCCAGGGGCTCAGGTAGAGCTTTTCATACTACAGTGAAATAAATATATTGTGTTTTATTGAAATACGAGTAGTTTTCTGTGAATTCTACACTAGATATGCCTACATCTTTAATTACATTTACAATCTATACACTATTATTAACAATAATTGTATATCTTTGCTTATTCAGATTCTCTATGATTTTCTGTATGTATTTTTGTAAGAGTTTGCCAGATTTTGTAATATAAGTATTGCAGCCATTGGTAACACTTCTAAATTTAAGAGGTTAAGTACATATTAAATCACAACTTTTAACATATACTTCATTTAAATGCTCACCACAGGCCTAATTTATAGTATTTTTGACAATATTTTTGAGTAGTTTCGTACCTGCTTCTCCCATAATATTTCTATATATCTTTATTATACATTAACTTTGTTGATTTTTGGTCCTGTGCCGTTGATTCCAAAAATAATGTTCTCTCTTTTTAATTCCACTGGAAGGCGGGCATTGGGCGTCACTGTGTTATAATAAGTATCCAACAGAGATTTTCATTGGCATCAATTCTTTTTATATCCTTATCCATATTTTTGTGTTTAAAAATTACAAGGTATTAATTACAGAGGTGTTTTGAATATTGTAAAAATATAAAACATAATCAATGGCAAGTATTTCTTGAGACAGCATTTTTCCAGCATAACGAATTTAGAGCATCAACTTTTGTTTGTCATATTATAAAATCTAACAATTTCTCATTTCTTTTGTTATTACCTGTCACTTCGTATAGAAACTGAAAAATGCATTGTAAATAATTATGAAATAAATTTAGCGTCAGATTGAAAGCCAAATATTCAAGACTTAACTTCTCACTTCTTTTTTCGGTAAAAGTTCTTTGAGTAATCTCCGTTTATTTAAAAGAATTACATGGAAACAAATTATTGTATATCTCTGTCAAAAGTTTTTTAGAAAGTTCGACACTAGAAAACCAGTTATCCGCTTTTAGCCCTCAAAGGGACGATGGTTTCGACCAGGACCGTCTTTAAAAAGTTGAGTGCCCTGGACAAAAGTAATTTGGCGACCCGTCAGAACCATAACCAGGAATTTTGCAGCCTATATCCCAACGAAAATGTCTACCTAATAGAGTAAATGAGGAACAAAAAAAGAAATCACCTGTTCTCCGATTATAGCTTTTCAATTTTACTGATATTTGTCTTTTCGAAACAAGATTTTGCAAGAGAGCTTTTGTAATGCGTGTTACTTCTATTACAAGCAGAGTTTATGATTTGTTCACTGATTGACTGTGTATGAATATTTTTTTGAAATTATATATATGTTTATGCAACATTACAAAATATCTGGCTCTAGTTACAAGCCTTAAACATAGCTTTACTTTTAATATAATTAAAATTATAATGAATTGTTTTCACTCAAAATTAAAATAAATCAATATAGTAAATTTTTAGGTGCCTTTGGATTAATGGCGCCCCTGTTCTACAGTCCATTGGATAAGATGGCTCTAGTTTCTACAGGAAACCACCTGTTTAAGAATTTTTAACGTAAGCAAATTGCCACTTTATGGTGAATTATTTGATGAAAATACGCTTTCCGATATTCAATAAGATCAACTAAAGACAACAAAAGTCATAGTCTTCTTTTTTCATGGTTTTATAGAGGAGTAAATTTTGTTTTCCCAAAGAAAAAATAATTAATTTTTTTAAAATCAATTTCTCGAAAATGGGATTAGTTACCCTGTCGAAACTTTTAATTTTTTTTTTCTGTATGCCCTTTAATTTGCAAAATTAACAAAACCGAAAAAATCAGAACGAAATTCTGGAGCGTATTGCAGATTATTGAGGGGGTTTCGACGAGAACGATGCCGCGTAGAGCCAAGATTTCTCCACTTAAGTTGTTTCGCCAATAATGCAATATGCTTGTTATACAACTGCTAAGATCATCAATTTGGAGAGCAAGTTGAAAGAACTTAGAGATAAGAACAGATATTCGCACTCTATCAATGGCAATTTTCAGTATCTCATTTGTAGTTTTTGACAAAGGAACGAACAAACCCTCTTTTATGAAAGAAAGCCGTTTGCAACTGAACTCTCTATTTGCCGTTCGACAATCACAGAAAAACCGCGGGGAAATCAATCAAAGTAGGACGCTGACAGCTTTATTACCTTGAATAGCGGGAAGTGTGATGGTGGGGTAAAGACCATACAGAATGGAACAGTCCACTTCAATATGGCATCCACTCCAAAACCTTCGGTTTTAAAGGAGCTGCGAGTAAAAAGACCCCAGGGATTAAAGAGTTAATTTAAGGTGTTAAATATTATGACATTATTATGCCATCTTAATTGTGAACTTCGACTATTTGCTTATCACTTGTATCTCTATGTCTCGCTGTTCGCATTCTTGGTAAATAAATATCTATTTTTTATAATATTTGGCTATATCAATTCTAACTTTATATACAAAATCATTCTACATTTAAAATAATAATTTTATACCTTATAATGGCGCATCCGGTACTTTAAAGAACCGCTACGCCTAATTGGAATTATTTGACGCTCGCCAAACACAATTTCGCCATGAAAACGCATCGTCTGATCGCCATGGAAGTGCAAGCTTTCGCTTAGTAAGTATCTCTTGAAGTGTTAAAAATTTTGTTCACCAAGTTGGATTATTTATCACCAAATTATTCTGTTGTTCCAAACTTTTTCTACGATTTATTTCTGATATATTTTAAAAATATATTTCGATATGCAGCGAAATAAAAGAGCTAGAGATGCTGCTGAATTAGCAGGGCAATATGAAAATTCTGAAAGATTTCAGAACAGCGCTGATTTATTGAACCAAATCCAACAGCTGCAGATGCAAGTTGAAGAATTAAAAAATCGCCAAATTCCACAAACTTCTTCAGAAATTGATCCAAATATTGCTGCAGTTCTCAACACGTCAATGGAATACCATAAACAGTTATTAGAACGTCAAATTAATCCACCTAATGTAATACAAATTGCATCAACTAATGATACGGCCAATTCTATTCAAATATTTCATGGAAATATAATGGATAAAGCGTCTGAGTGGATAAAAGAAGTTGATAGAATTTGGACAACTAGCAAACTGGCAAATGAGCTCAAATTGACAAATGCTATCTCACGTCTCGCCGGATCAGCTACAAATTGGCAAATAACTCAAGGTTATCATTACAATGAATGGAAATCTGCTCTTTCGTCAAGATTTAAAAGGCGCAAGAATTTTTGAAACATCAAAGTGATCGTAAACTAAAGAGAAACGAAAGTTTAGTAGATTATATTTACGCAAAAGACGCTCTCTTGGAAAAAGATCTTTTTACAATATCGCTCAAAATTCTACTACTGTCGAAGAATTAATCGATAGAGCAGCTGCACTTGACGCTATTCGTAATATGCAGCATGAGAACAAGTCACTCTATTCATACGGATAATGCTCATCACCAAAATTCCAGTCAAGTCAAGCACAGTGAAGTTTCGCGAATACAATCCCGAGACTGATGATGTTCGAAACCTCACTTGTTGGAGATGTGGAGACGAAGGGCATGCTTCGTTTATGTGCAATTTACCGCCTCCTCAACCAGGCTTAACAATAGCTCCTCTGAGAAATACATCACGCCACTCTCAGGATTCAAACGATCAAAGAAACACCCCCTTTTCGCATTCTAGAAACATAACTGATGGAAGTAATTCCTCAACACGCGTCCACAGGTTCCAATTCTGCAGATTCCCGCCGCAGTAGCAATCGCATCTCAACAACAAGACCAGTGGCAACAAGAGATAATGAATCTCCTGCTATAAACTGCATTAAAACTAATACAATCAAGCGTGCTCTAATACCTGCTATCAATAACAAAATTACTGAAATCCACAGATATCACAGTTATTCAACAGTCTTGCGTTGCAGCTAATTCTGTCATTCAGCCGTGGACTGATGGAGAGTTTCAGGTTGTTTATCACGAAATAAGGCCCATTGGTTGGATTTCCTTCAACATTAATCTTGGCAAAATTAGTCACTTCATGCCAAAAGTTGGCATTTGCAGCCAACTTCCACTCCGCTTTTTTGATTGGCAACAACAAGTTCAAGCCATCAAGTTTACGACCATAACGGCTCATTATGTATATCGAAACCATCTGCACTTCATTTTTATGAATGTATACAGGCATCCAGACCCAGTATTAATTGTATTACTTCTAACGAACCTTTATTAACGCCTTTAGATGATGCTATTTTACCAGTCGCAGCGCCAAGTTTATTCCTACCGCAATTCATTCAAAAATCAACTCACAGTTCGACTGAAGCTATCGGTTTAGAGAATATTGATTTTGAACAAGAAGGTGATGAAACTTCAAACGCAGTCATTGTTGCTGAAGAAAATAGTAAATCCATTCACGTTCCCAGAGAAAACTCCGTGTCAAAAGATAATGAAAATGATTTACTTGAAGTTCCAAATTATCAAAAACGCAAAATTGAGAAACCAGGAAATATTATAAAGGCTGTAAATCGATCAAAAGTTGAACCTATGCTTGGTAATCTTAAAGGAAATGAAACTCTCCTTAAAAATCAGCTCGACCTTCTAATTTCTGCCAGGGCCGAAACCACACATAATGTGTGCGAAAGACACTTGGCCAACGAACCGGGATTTGAATTTCATCGCCACCTCCATTCGCTCACGCCAATGTTCTAAGTGCCATTGTCCGTTCAGTCGGGGCCATATGCTACGAGATCAAGTCTAAGGAGTCGTAAAAAAGGATTGTGAAATCGTTCGTGGACATCATCGTCCATACAATGACCATACGCTGGTCATCCAAAAAGATTTAAGCTCCGAGAAAAAGTTTAAGAGAACTTATGACATGACAGTTTATTTAACAGAGTTGTGGCAACAGAATAACATTATAATACCATCTTAATTGTAAACATCGATTATTCGCTTGTATCGCTATGTCTCGCTGTTCGCATTCTTGGTAAAGAAATATCTATTTTTTATAATATTCGGCTATATATATCAATTCTAACTTTATATATAAAATCATTCTACATTTAAAACAATAATTCCATACCTTAAAGGGGGCGTAAGAATTTTAGAAAGGCTTAAGGTGGGTCGTGGCACAAAAAAGTTTGGGAAACACTGCAATAACCAGAACAGGAATGCAACCTATACGCAATTATATACATGTATAACATATATGAACATTATATAAGAAACTATCTCATAGAGCTGATACATAGCAATTAATACTGAGCAATTCTCTTCATACATCGATAATGCATTTGTTCATGTAGTAACTCAAAGCTCAAGATGGGAAAAACCTACCGGTTAAAATCGAAAACCGGTTCTTTTGTTGGGATTAACTGGGGGTTTCTTTGTTATTTTTTTGTCCCGGTTATAACCGGTTTTTCAAAAAGAAATCCAATAACCGGATAAAAAAACCGGCAAAATTAGCTTTGGAAAAAAAAGTTAAATTAAAGAAATCACGTCACTACTATTTAGTGAGCGGTGTTTTTTTCAAAAAAGCTGAATTAGTATTTCTACAATTAAAATAATTTTATTTAATATGGCTAAATAATATATTAGCAACACTTTGTTATTTAACAAAGGCGGTCAATCGGTTATGCGCACGGTTTCGTTTTCGTGGTGATCATTTAAATGTAATACTTTTGGTTCAATCAGTACCAATAATACACACCTCCCACATGTTGCAGTTTATTTGAGTTAATAGCCCTATAACCTCTCGAGTCCTGTTACCTGCCACAGGTTATTTGAGTAAAACTGTCACCATTAATTGCTCGATTCTCAGCCTATACCACCATTAAAAATGCCCAAGGTTGACTTCTGGTGCAGTCTTTTAATTGGTGTCAGAAAAATCATATATTTTAATACTTTCGATGAGGCACAGTGGTGAGTTTAGTGAACATCATCGAAATTGCGTTAAAAAATCTCAACTCTAAACATAATGCTACCAAAGTCTATGTAAAAAGCTTTTGATATGCTTAAAGACAAGGAGTGCAAAAATATTACAACACTCTCTGATGCTCCATGATTCGTTCTCAGATCCTCGCCACATTACCGAAGGAGTTTCTAAGAATAGATTGGACGATATATATTGCCAAATGGGTGGATTTATTTTTAAAATGTAAGCAAAAAAGTTGTTTTTTCTATAAAAAAAAAAACGGAAACCGGTTATTTTGAGTGGTTATAACCACCATGTTCAACCGGAGATGAAATAAACCGGAATGACCGAAAACCGATAGTTTTTTCAATAACCGCCATCCCTACTTAAATCATCACCATCACTGAAAATTCAGAGCTAAAAAGTATTATGTTGGAAAAGTTGAAAATTGACGTAAGTTAATTCTGTGTGGATTGTTTACATATGTACTCCTCTTTTGTTGAAATTTTCACTGAATTGGAAAGGAATTGATACATCCGATTTAAAAGCAATTTATAGCATTTTATCTAACTTAAAATAGAAACGATTTCTCCAAAATCAAAAACATCGAACAAAAACTCAAAAGAAATATCCTCATTACATCAACGGACAAAAAATAGAACAATTTTTACTTATTTGCATGAATTCTTGTATAAATTATATAATTAAAGAAATAAATAAAGGATATGATTAACAATCAAAGTGAAGAATTCACCTAAATTTGTTTTCTATTTTTTTTTTAAATACGCGATGCTGTTCCGTATATGAATTTGGTAAATTGATGCGCACGTATTTTCATAGTGAATTGCAGAAATATTCCGCAAGTATGATCGCAACTACCTCGGAAATTACGGGAAACCAATCTTCCATGCAAATGGATGGCTAAAATGATAAGAAGAACTTGTCAGTTTCGGATAACATATCAAGAAAACGTAAGGGTTGACCTGATCTCGAAACCACGATAACGAAATCTTAAGTGCACTATCTTTCATTTCCTGTGCCAGATACCCTGCTGGTATCATTTAACTCCTCCCCTCTCTTCATCAAAGAGAAGGGAAGGCTCAGCAACCACATAAAGGCCAAACACAGTTCTGCTTTCTTGTATGCTCAGAGAAAAAGGTTCGCAACGGTTAAACAAGAATCTTTACCTGTTTCTTCGTCTGAAAAAAGCGGGATCCATTTCATCATTTCTGCCACAGGATGCTGCAGCGTAGGTGAGTACACAAAAAGAAGAAAATGGAACAGGAATCCTCCTGCAGAAAGAAAAGATTGCTGTAGAAGATAAATAAAATTTCTGGGGTATAACCTCCTTTATTATACTGCCGTTTCAGATCAAATGCGTGGGTGAGTTAAGTTTTTATGAAGATTCATTTTTGAGAACAAGAAACTCTGCGATTATATTTCCAATCGTTTCCTTGTTGGTCATAATTTATAAATAATTTTTAAAAGATAAATAAAATTTGCTTTCATGCAGATAACTTTTTTCTATTTGACATGTGATCTTATTTCCAATATATTTTTTAACTTGTGTAACAGAATAAAATAATAATATTAATGTCATACTGAGACCTGAATTGAAAATGAATCCCTTAATTGAAGCAGCAGTTTGAGGAAAAAAACAACTGTCAAAACTACAAACGCACTTAACGTGCACAAAACGTGTGTTATCATATAGACGCATGTAGTTATACAGGGTGTTTCAAAAAAATGTGGCCAAACTTTAAGAAACGCAAACGCCATCTGGATGTAGCAGATGGCATTTAAAATAATAATTTAAAACAAAAATTTCCGCATTTTTTCCAATATCTCCCGAAAGGCTGAATAAATTTTCCTCGAACTTCGACCATGTAAAGAATAGGTTTTATCTCACAATTGACATTGAAAGTTCAGTTACTAGGGGACCGACGAGAAATTGATGAAGTCGAAAAGGGACTTTTGCTTACCCCGCTTCACAGAATGTTGATAATGGTTTGAAAGTTTCATCGATTCGTTTCTGTGATGTGAGCAATATTTGCATGCATTTCTATAAAAAATAAAAATATGGTGTTATCATATAGCTGTAAAATAGGAAAGAAAACCACTAAGTAAAGCACTGATGTAAAGAATCTCATATAAAGATTTCTTTTTAAAAATATGCAGGGTTTTTTTTAAATATTTTCCGAAGAAAATAGTTTTTGGAATCGTTCCCTCCTTCAAACTGCTAATTCAATAGGACATGTCGTTAGAGTTCAAGATTTTACCGTGGTTGCTATAGTTACCAGATCTATCAATAGTTGAACTGGTAATTCTTTTCTTATTAAAAATACTTTGATGGGTTGGAAGAACAAATGCAGAGTCAATTAATAAAGATATGCATTGCAGTCAAGAAAAGTCCTTTTTTATTATTGGACACGGACAAGTAAATTATTAAGTACAAAAGACACATAAAATTACACGTCTTTCATCGGTCACATTCCAACAGGTGTCTGAACTACGAGTGTGCGCAATACCATGCAAGGTGGCACTACCCAATCAGGATATTCCATTTCATATAAAACGGGGTAATTAGGGTGACGGTGAAATTATCCCAACATACTTCACTATCTCTATTTTCGGCATTCCGAGGCACGTCTGATAATGCATTTGCATAAATTTCTGTTTTGGATTCACGAGACTGGTTTTCTATTCTTCTAAAATTTCTTATATATTTCTTCTTTATATTTCTAAAAATTCTTATCTATATGTAACAGCTACTATTGAAGTACATCTATACACAGGGGGAGAGACGCCGCATTTTGACTGGTATCAAAACTTTATTTAATTATTTGGGGGTAAAATGGACAAATTATGTTGTAACGATGTAAATAGGCTATATTTGATATATTTTTTAGGAGAAAGTGCTACTTGGTTACAGTTAGAGAGCAAGTTGTTTAGGTATCAGCAATCGATTATTTTAACAGAAGACAAAAACACTTACGCTGTTCTAAATTAAATGGGAAAATATGCTATTACATCCTCAGATGGGAAATTTCTTTTGCTGCAAGATACTATAATCATATTATGAAAATAGTTTCAAATTAAGGTTAGGGACATTTTTTGTTGTTTTCCAAAGGTTGCTAGATTGAACTATACACAATAAGTCTAAATTGGATCATTTAAATCAATGGAATTACTATCTTAAACTACAGGAATAACTCAGAAAGCAGTTTATCACCTCATAAATTGGAATTGGAACAAATCAAAGCAAAAAACAATAAAAGGCCACTTAAAACATCAATGTTGGTTAATAAATTATAAAAACTTAGGTTACGTAACATTTGTATAATTGAAATAAGGGGGAAGAGGAAGTGATACAGTGCATAAAATGCATTAGAGTTCATACATTGTATGCTGATGTAATTTGAGAATCGAAAAATATTTCTGTTGTAATGGTGCTTGAAGAAATTAACTGGCCAGTCTGCGCAATCTAAACAAACGGTTTCCTAGATTGGTCCGATGGCGCACTTCTTTAAGTTGCTTTTTTCCTAATTTAAAGTGTATTTCATAAAAAGTTAATCACACTGTTTTGAAAATAAATAAACTACAAAAAAATTCTACTACTTGTTTTTAATTAATATTATTTCTCATCACTGTACATTTAAAAAAGTCCAAATAGTGCAAATTCAACGACTCTCTCCTATATATGTACGGTCAATGTGAGTAATCGGTTATTATATATAAAAACCGGTTATTATTAATAATGACCTGTTATTATTTATAATGACCGCATAAAAATCCAGTGTTATATATAAAAATCGCTTAAAGATCTGGTTATTACATATAATAACTGATATAAACACACAAATAAACATTCTTATCAGACTTTATTACAGAACCTGAAACATTTATGTAGTATTGTCTGCTACAAGAAATGTTTTCGTTTCCTTGGTGCAAGATTGTCGAGTGCCTACGTGCAGGAGGACAGTTAAAAGGTCACTTTCTCCCTCATTACGAGCGGGGGAGGCTATAAGGTCACTCTAAAATAGCGCCTGACAACAAATGTGTCCAATCAGGCGTTGTTTTTTCTGTGACACAAGGCCAGGATGTGAAGAGGGGTTAGATCCCTTCACTTAAAAAGATATATTCGAGACGCGCTGCTGGATGATCGGAAGAAAGAAAAAAATAATGATGCATATACTTCGTTCCGGTGGGGATGGTTCGAATTGTGATGTTTTTGCTCAGTTTTTTGCACGAAAAAGAGTCTGTAAATGCTCATTTCGTGTAATGTCCCGCGTCTGGATTGTAGAATAAGGAGCGGACTTGTGTGATGGATAACAATTGACGAAGGAGGAATCCGACCATTTTGGAGATCGCAGGGACCGAACAGATAAGACCTTTTCCTTTATCAATATACTTTTTTTCGTATTTCATGACGAACAATAGTGAAAAGTTATTGGATCCAATGCATCCCCCTCTTGATAAGGAAAAAAAAGGAAACTTCAGGACTTTTTTTTAAATCTCTCGGACTTTTGAGATTCCAGGTTAATACAATATGTGTTTTTTTTTCCTACATTATGTTCGCGAATGTTGATCAACATTATTAGTTTAACAAAAGGGTGCCCCTGATAATATGTAGTCTAGAGATATAGAAGTTAATGTCAATGATTGTTTTTTATGAATCAATATAAATAAATCTTTTAGTTCCTTTTTTTCAGGCGTAATTTTTTTTTTGCATTCATGTCTGACAATATTAACTCTTCCTTTTTTATATTTATGCATGATGTCTTTCCTTTGTTTTTATTTTTAGTAAAAAAATTTAAAATATATATATACGAACAAATTAATTTAACAAATGCAATTTTTATATCAAGTTAACAATTTACGTGTTTTATATATCAAGTGAACTATATAATATCAATTAAACAATATAACAATTTATGTATATATGATATTATATTATAGATAATATCAAGTTAATAATTTATGTTTTAAGTAATCAATTTATAAATAAACAATTTAACAATTTATATTACTTAAATTTCAGTTTTTTTGCATTTTATTGTATGAACTCTCAAAATATATGAATAACGAATCCCACCAGCACTGAATTAAAAATAGCCACTTCTAAGAAAATAGGAATGAATTTCAACAAAAAAGTCATTTATGAAACATTTTGTAATTTCTATGTTATTATTATTATTACTATTATTTCGAAAGGAAAGCCGTTTTATTAACTATGTATAATAATGTCATTTGTTTTCCATAAATATCACCTATTTGACATCTAAATTTTTTCATTTTGAGTGCAAAGTAAAAAAGAATTATGAGGTGGTAATAAACATGTATATAATTCACCTTTTTTTCGGGGGGGGGGGGTGGGGTTTTCAACCATTTTTAATAGTCGGAGATTTTTCTCCTAGAACGTATAATGAGCCGATTTACGATAAGCATTATTAATTACAAAAAGTATTGGATGAATAAAGTTTTTTTAATTCTCAAATTTCGTATCAAATGGACAAATGTATAAAAAAAATGTTTAAAACTAAAATCACAATAATAAAACAAATCACGGGGGAAAAGTACGACATTGCAAATACTTTTTGTAATATCTCTGAGGAAATAACTGTTTCGTTGTCATTGATTAGATACCAATTCGTTATAAACGTTTTTATAACCGTCATTTATTTTCCACAAACGGTTTATAATAGTTTTTTTAAAATAACTAAAAATCTCACTACTAGTCGTTCTGAGACTACGTCATTTGTACTATCACTTTCACATTTGATTTATATATTAAGATGTCATAATAATACTTTAATTACCTAAACTATAAATATGCTGATAAGCAGTTTTTAAAATATTCTAAAAAATTTGGTTCCTTGAAGTAATTTACATTCATCGTTTTCTATAAAAATATAAAAAAAAACATCTGCTTCATTCCCAAAGAATAATTCCACAAGAATAATTTGAATAAATGTACTTATTTCTAATTAAGACAGATCAAAAGTAAATACTATAAAGTATAAAATACTGTTTTCACGTTAAACTGTCAGAAAATTCTAAGAATGTTGCCGGATTAGAAAAAAAAGCAGACGATTATATTAATTATAATTCTTTAGAACCTTCATCATCAGAACCTTCACTTTCAAACTTGAATTTATTATAATGCTTCTGAAGTTTGAATTAAACGTAAATGTTATTTGACTATTTTAAAGAAATTGTTAACTATTTCCAATCGAAACTTTTATTTCTTGTTTTCTGAAGCTTGAAAAGTTATTCTCAAGAAAACTAGTTGGATAATATAATAACTAGTCTTTTGTACCTTTATCAATAAAAAGTAATAACGATATCAATCATGTGAATTTTCGCCTTTTCATTGTCTCAGACACCACAACAAATAATTGTAAAGTTTTTAGCCTTTAAAATAGAAAGACAAAAGACAAAAAAAAACGGGAGGTCGTTTTTTTGCCTATATTTGCACTATTTGATTATGTTTTTATTTTTGTGATTTTCTGACTTATTTACATAGAATCTGAAATACAGGGTTGTCATAAATTATTGGATCCATTCCAAAAACTAATTTTTAAAAACTAAGAATGTTACAACTACGAGTTTTTTTTAAATGAGAGCCCATTTTAAATTTTTTTTTCAGATAGATAACGCTCCGTCATAGCGGTCCAGGTGATCGTAAATTATTGGACATCTCCCATTTTTTAGAGCCATTATCTGCGAAACTATTAAAACTAAAAGAAAAATAAAAGCATGCATTTGTAGGGAATTTCACGCTCTTTAATTTGTTATATCAATTGTAATTCGAAAACTGAATGATTTTTGAGATATTCAAGAAAGACTAAAAAAGGAAACGCGCATCGGCTTCTGCTGATCGGTAGCCATTGCGTATGGAAATCTCTCGCTGTAGCAACTTTAGAACGCCGTAATGGTACGCCACCTATCTGAAAAAAAACTTTTTTGTTTGCTCTCTCATTTAAAAGATAAAACGCAGTTGTAATATTATAAGTTTTTTTTTTATTAATTTTTGAAATGGGTCCAATAATTTATGACCACCCTGTATATTCTACAGCAAGTAAAATCTTAAATTATATGGGTCAATTTTTGGTCTTTTACATCCTCGGTGAAGTCAATTCAAATGTCGGTGAAGTCAATTATTTTCACATAAGAAATGCAACTGCGCATGACATCGAACACCTAACTTCCCACTGTCTTTCATATTGCTGTGGCGTAACGTCCTTCTTCTCCTTTGACGATACGGAATGGATTCCAGCACTTAATAAGTGTCTCTTGATCAATAATTCACTCCAGTTTCAATTTGCAAATTCACTTCAAAACACATTTCAGTCCAACTTACCTTGAGTTCAAAAATATTTTAGTCAACTTATAACAAATGTGGGTGAAGATATAATTAGAAAAATTGAACTGTTCAATTACTTTAAAGTCTCGCAAGTAAACTTGTTCATTTAGATTGAAATTCAATTGACGAAGAACTTTCGATTAAACAGAAAGGTAGAAATGTTTAAACATTTCGTCCACAAACTAAAGGTGCAGATTCTGCTGTCTAATGACATCCAAGGGTATCGGGGAACATGTTTACGACCATGAAAAATTAGATTGGAAATTAAGCCGATTTTACGTATTAAATTTTTAAAAATTTATTTTCTTAAATCAATCTTAATTCCAAAAACACATTTATTAAAGCACCATCAATTAAGAAAAACAGTATTTAAAAGGATAATAAGATTTTAAAAAGAAAATAATTCAGAATTCCCTTTCGTAGTGTTACATTCGGCCACAAAAAGTAAACATCTCTATGAAAAGATAAAGTCACACTTTAATGATGAAAAGAAATCGACAGCTTTAAAAGCAATTTAGGAATCTAAGCAGCTTTAAGTGAATCTAGCTTATAGCTAGAACAAAAATTCTGCGACAAATTTCTCTATTTTTATTATACTTACAGGATAGTTTTTTTATGGATTCATTTTTAAACTTAATTCAGCTTTTCGTTGACAGCTAGTCCCTAAGCGAATATTTTGTTTGCGGATTATAATGCATTTCTGTCATTTACAGCAGACGATTATTCGACGCTTGGGAGACTTGTGCTGCTAGCTTATGCAGATGTAATTAATTTTTTTGTCTGTCTGGCGGCTACTGAATTTGAGAGAAAAAGTTACTTTTATGTTCAAAACCGTGTCAAGAAAACTTCTCAAACAAAACGACAAAAAAAAGATAGCTGCAAATAAATTGAAATATTTTAATGATGGTAAATTGTGTTTATTTCTTAATCCAATGCCATTTTATTAGGAATTATTCTTTGAAAACTGTAGCTTTATTAACATGAACAAACAATATATTATTTTAGAAAAGAGATAATTGGTATAATAAAGGTATATAAAAATTACTGAAAGACTAAAGTTTTAATTTACATCAATAATGAATTTAAAATGTAAAATAAACTTATGCAATTCTTTTTTTTTTCAGATCTAAGTGTTGGCAACCCATAATGTTACCAACGGTGTCTGTCATTCAAATTCATTGCAAATAATATATTTTTAAAGTGTAATAATAAAATTGTGTTTATGTTTGAAAGTTTATTCACTTATGTTTATAGAGGACTCGACAAATCTAAACCACCAAAAAATTGGACAAAAGAAGGTTTCCTAATTGTACTTGAATGCGGGTTATTTCATAAATATGCTTCTAAGAGAAGTCTGATTTCGGTAACTTTGATGATCACTACTTGACTCGAGATTTCTCAGAGAAGTCGTTTCATTTTCACGCGATGCTTTTGAAATTCGCCGAGTCACTTTAATTTTTGAACCCATCGCATATCTTGCAAGAACAGAACGAACATGGCTTCACAGCACAGCATAAGACGACACGCAGTTAAATATTATTCCACATGCGTCGTGACGTTTACCATGTGACTGTCATGTCACACGGATTGTCTCTTTTTATCGATGGGTAATGCACAATACAGTAGGCATCTTCCTAAAATAAATCGCATCTGCCTAAATTCATGTTTCCTTGTGATAACCTAAAAGTTTCTCATGTCAATCTAATCTTTGTTTTGCCTGCATAACCCTTTATCAATAGTGTTTTCGCTCATTGAAAACGACATAATATACAGGGTGCCAATTAATTACTATTGGGGTTTCCTTACGTCATAACATTTGTTTAAAGAACATGACACTGGCATACAAAAGTTAAGGAACATTTCGTAAAATGCGAGAAATTTGCAATTAATACGAAAACTATGTTTCGAAATCAGTTCTGGAGAATCGTGTGACATTCAATAGAGTATCGTATACATATTACAGAGAAGATTCGGGCAATTAGGGGGACCACCAGAAAGGGATGAATGCGAAAATGGAGTTTCACAGAAAGCTGATAACGAGATGTAACTTTTATCATTTGTCATTTCTCCGTTTAGGTAAGTTGTTCTTAATTTTTCCGTTTGCATATCCTGCCATACGAATTTTACTGTGCGCTTTCTATTTCAGCAGCTAAACAGCATTTCAGTGATATATCTGTTCTTGTACAGTAAAGCAGTTGATTTTGATTATCATGTCATTTCCCTTTTCAGGTAAATCCTTCAGTTCTTTCCGTTAATAAATTCTACCAAACAAGCTTCGGTATGGGCTTTAGCAGTTAAATATCATTTCAGCATTCAGATCTACAGTGTAGTAATTGGCTGTGATTACCATTTCATTTCCCCTACTTGACCACAGTACCACTTTCCCTCTCACACCAGAGAATAATTCTTCCTTGTATTCTATTCATTCCGGCGAAAAGGCTGCAAAAGACTTTTCGTTTATCTCTTGCAGATGGCACCTCAGCCCCTTATTTGCATGAGTTATTACAGCTCGCAGCGGGCACTTCGCAACTGTTATTGTGCTCTTGCTCTGCTCTAAATCAGAACTGTTATCTCTGCGTCCTCTGCGATGCAGCAGCGTTCTTGGATTAGTCTCCGATTTCTGTGCTGCGCGAGCCACCGAGAATAATAAAAAGTCTGCTTTAGACTTCATTTTTAGGAGACTTGGACGCTCTTAATTTGTTTTGATAAGAAGGTTCTTGGCTCCGGAAATGGCTGAACGTGGTCTTTATTGCGTCGCCAAGAAAATGTTTATTTGAGAACGGAAAATAAATGGCATCTTGTGAATTAATTTACTAGGTAGAATAGAATAAGAGAAAAGTATGATGGTGGAAGATAGGATTTTTTTGTCTCGCAGCCTCTTCTAGAACATTTTCGTTCGTAAAGATATACATAAATTAGCATTATTCTGCCGTAATGGCTTATATTTTAGAAGGGTAGGCCAGATATTGTTACAAGTTTATAAACAACAAGCTATTTTATTTGTAGCAGAATTAACTTGAGAAAATAACTTATTGCTGAAACGCATATCTGTAAAGGGTAATATTTTGTTTTGCTTTAGAGTTTTTGCTTTTTTTTGTTTCTGGAAACAAATTCATATTTTTGCGTGAGGCGTAGGTTATCTTTTCCCATTTACTTTAAATTGTATTGTTGGTTTTAGGAGTATTCATTCAGCTATTTAGATCTTACTTTCTATGCGTTGTTTTTTGAAATTTACTTATAGTTTCTTTTCTTGAAGGCTTCTGACCATAACATACATTTTAAAATGCAAATTACTAAATTTGAAATATCTAACTAGCCTCTCGTACTTTCCGTGGCGTGCTCACCAGCTAAAATGAACTGTAGTTTTTCTACAGAAGGAAGTATTTTAAAGTTTTTTTGCAGTCAACTGTAGATTTTCGTATAATCTTTGACTATAAAAAAATACTTCAGTTAATTTGTAGCTAATGTATGTAATTGTTAATGTATTCTCAAAATACTATCATGAGATAATATCTGAAAAATACTGTTTGTGTGCAGTAATTTTACAATGATAAATTCCTAAATACGAGACCTTAAATCTGTAGTAATACTGCAGTAAATTTAAAGTTATTTTATAGCCATTAATCCAGAAGTACATTTTCTGTAAGTATCTACAAACTGCAGTAACGTGAGGTAATTTTACAGGAGTTATTTTATAGGAAGCTTGTGTGATATTTTGTAGTTTATTTGAGTTTTAAAAGGATGTTGATTCCTACTTTTGGATGTGTACGACCTCACTATTTTCTCACTAAACTATAATTAATACTATTTTCGGACTTAATTTAAGCACATGGGAAAGCCCCCCTCAAACAACAAATATTGAAAGGCAAGTACATTCTAATTGCACGTTAAATACACATTTTAAAAATCAATCAACATTGTTTATTGTTAATAAAATTCAGAATAAATCTTTATTACTGGGCTGAAGACATGTAAAAAACAAACCCATATATACCTATAAATATATTAAAAAAGAGATCTTAAATTAATTATAACAACTAAATATGCGCCCAATATAGAAAATCATGTTAGCAATAATTCAAATACCAGGTTGTATAACGGGATAGATGGCAGATGCTTGAAATGTAAAAAAAATGAATGCATAATTTTTTTGGGAGGTTCCAATAAAACTCTTATGGTTTAGCACCTATTTTCTTATTAAAACAGAACTATACAAGTAATTGATCTATATCAGCCAAACCATAGGTACAGGACAGCAAGGCACATGCCCTTGGGTAAAATTTGGAGGTGCCAAAAACAAAATCAATTGTCACTTATTTCAAAACCACTATAAAATGGAAAGACATTAGAATTTTAAACCCTAACCGTGGTAGTTCAAAACTCCATCAAACTTACCTGCAATCTCCACAGCTGAAGATATAGTTAACATTCTCTGGCAATCTAAAATCTATAGAAAATGAACTTATGCTTTATGAACTTAAAACACATAAAAGCAGCTTGCGTTATAAAAAGCCAGGGAGCAAAAGAAATTTTTCAACATTGATTCATTATATCATCCGAAGTCTATGTCTTGTTTATAAGACAGGTCTGTTTCTATCGATACAGTTTTTCTTTCAAAAAAATAAAAATTAGGTATGGAAAATTCACACACACAAAACAAACAAATGTACGAAATTTTATGTAAAATGAACAAAAATATTTACATACATCATTATACATTAAATACAAAGAGGAAATAAGTAAATTAAATTGTATTATTTATTAATTTGAAATAAGATTATCAACAAATAAAAAATATCATCACTTTAGTATGTACATTACACTAATCTGTTTAAAAAATCAATATTTCTGCTACATTGATTGGTATAAAATATGTGACATCTTTTCAGTCAGTAAAGGAAAATCTACATATTTATTTATCCACTAAAGCGTCTAAAAGCTGCTATTGTTTTGCTTTTACACCTGAGCATCGTCATCTGATATGGTAGACAAAATGTTCGAAACAAAGAGATCCAACCCTGGAGGATAATACATCAAGAACTTGTCGCTGGAAATGTTCTCCCCTATAAAAAATACACTTCGTCACATTTAAAAACATAATGCGATGAATTTTCGCCATAATTCTCTACGATAATGATACAAACATAACTGGCATGAATTAAATTAGAACAATAATCCTTACAACTTAAAAAATTGTCCCGAAGGAATCCTAATATAAAATTGTATATTCGGTGTATGAGTTAATCACTATACTTAAAATGCTTCTTCAGTTCTCGTAAATTACGATAGTGTAGGCTTCTCCATATAACATGCAAACCATTTACTAGGAACTTCTGTTACAGCATGTTTTGCTTGCATTCTCCACTAAATTTTAAATTTGATTATTTCTTATTCTTTGATACAAGAACTCCAAGAAGGATGTTTTAGTGTATTGAGCGTAATCTGCATAGGTACAGCCTTTACTCATGATGTAGAGTCGTTTTCAGTTTACTCCATCTTCAAATAAAAACATGAATTTGCCCACAGAGGAATCCTCTAAGTCACTGCAGCAGACAGATGCAGCAATAAATGAATATTATAAGATTGCTCTGCTATTCCGTAGAGTTATTGAACGCCAGACACAAGCTTTTAAACAATCTCCTGCTTTTAGTGATATCATCTTGGAGATGTTGTGCCTAAGAGTATAGTTATGTATGCACAAAGAGAAGCCAATTAAGGCTACAATATGGTTCAAAATATTTTTAGATGGTACAGGTGAGTAACAAAAAAATTCCCATTCAGCTTTCCAAAATGAAATATCTTGGTGGTAAGTAATTTACGGGTAGCTTCGTGTGTGGAGCTTAGACCTTTACGTATATCATAGCCCCTGAACATTCTTTGGCTCCCTATAGAGACAAGAGAGCTCAGAACTCTAACAAAAAAGAATGATTGGCGAGGTACAACCACAAGAAGGCCATTGCATATAGTCAGGAATAAAACCATCCCACCATGTTAAAATTCTGGGTACAAGTTCATTATACACAGATGTACATTTTAACACCTTTAATGATTTATCAGTGGCCAGTGTCTTCACTTTCCGAAACAATTTTCAAATGTAATGCTTTTGCAGCTACTTGTCCTGAAGGATAGATTCCAATGTCCTTTCTCCCTTCGCCATCTCAAACCCTCTTGTTCAATAAACTCACATCCAAACCTTCCATTGAATTGTTTAAATTTTGCATAGCACAAACGAGCTTCGGTGATCACCTACAAGTTAATGTAAAACTTTTTGTTGTTTAACTGAACCTTTCCCATGCTTAAATCTTTCCATTTTTCCTCTTCTTTTGTAATTTTCTTAAGTTCTCAACAAATGGTATTAAAGTGTTCATAACTGGTTTTTTTGAACCAAACCTACAATGCAACTAATATTTATATATTTTTTTTTCTCCAGATGGTCCAAGTTCACAATTATGACCTGAAGCCAAATGTCATACTTACTCTTTTCTATAAAGTGGTATTCCATCCACATTAAACTTGCATAGATAGATTACTTGAATCAATGCAACCATCAATAGAACGATACAAGTCCTCCATGGTATCCCTGGCTGTAAAATTGCTTTGAAATCGATGTGGTGGTAAAATATTATTAATAGATCTTTTTTCCGTTCTCTATCTTGACTATGAAAAGGCAATATAAAAAAATTGCTCTTCTTTATGAATCTACTAATAAAAAGATTCTGTAAAACATGTTACACACCCTGTTAAGACTTCCTACGACAAAGTTTACAAAGTAAGCATATCACAATATATCAATAAAGGGTGTAGCTCAACACCTACATTTATTGTTGATGTACCTTTGATAAAAAAAGATATTTTTACTTCTGGTAGATTACAAGGAGGTAAAAGATTTTTTTTATAACTGCAACCATCAGTCACAAGTTTTCTGATAGATTGAATTTGATAGAATAAGCCTAAAATGCTAACAAAAGCTGCAATTTGTGTAAACATTAGCCAATTCATAAAGTGGTTTATTAGCATTTCACGAGTTCTTAGAAATTACCTTTTATTGAAAACATGTTCTGATGACCATTTTCAGTATCTAGTTCTGATTTGTTTACGGTAAAGTACTATTAAAAACTTGATTCACTACTCTATTGTTTCATTCTGGTATTGTAAGACATTCTTTGATTCTTCGCATTGATACATCACTGCCTCGCATTTGTATTCATTCTCTGTTGCCTTTAGAATCTGTACTAACATCTGTCCTGTAAATGACTAATGTTCGAATGAGGTTTTCTTTCCATAAATATTTTAGTTTCTTTTTTGAGATGAAAAAGATCCAGGATATTACAGAAATGTTTTTGTAAAAAATATTATGGAAATAGAATGAATAATGGAGTTAGCAAAATGCACAGATTCCCCATTAGCGAAATAAAAAATGAAAATACATAATGACGATTCAATAATCACTGATTATTCCATTCCATAAAGAGTCATTGTTAGTAGACTGCACTACTGAAATCGATTCCATATAAACCACCATGTACGCATAAAATCAAAATATAAAACAAATGTGAGAATTTTTCAACATACGGCTAGCCTATACTAATCTCCATTTTGAAGCTTTAATGTCATTTGAGTAAAATAGACCAAAAAATAAATGTTAAACCATCTGTATCAAATATTCGATAAACATACTGAAAAATGTAAAACAGTTGTATGCAATATCTGAGGGTCGATAAAAGAATAAATTTAAATGTATTTTCAAATATGATCGAAAAGGTTCAGTAAAAATATTATTTTTTTTTCAGTATTGCATCTTTTTTTCATTTTGTTTAATATGAAATTTTGATATTGCCTATTTTGTTTTGTATACAATCTGGGTGTAGATCAAGTCTCAACTTAGCCACCTAACCAACTTCAACGAAGTAATCAATTATTTTATAATCATTATCGCAAATTTTCAAATCGAGACAAATAGCGACCAACTTGACTAGCGCTGAATACGAGCATAAGTTTTCGACATAAGCATCTGCACACCGTATTTGTTTACTACCGTAAGTATATGTATAATAATGGAGGAAAAAATGTTCACTTTGTGTTCCTTCTTCGAAGAAAAGAAACCCGTCATAAAGCTGAAGGAAGCTAGTTAAAACCTGATCTACAAAAGAGAATCCACTTGGATAATGAAAAAGTCTGTGGAGATGAAGGTGAGATGGAGTGCACCCATGTAATAGTAAGCTCTCAGATCATAATTTATAGTTTAATTTAAACGTGTCTTGATGTGCCATTTCGCATCTTTTTGCTTTGATTAAATAAAGAATTTGAAATCAACTCGGAATAATGCAATATGAAAAATTATTTACGTTAGCAACGAAATATTGTAATCCATTAGAGCAAATTTAAAAGTTTTTCAAAAGTATTCATTATGTTACAATTCTTTACTGTCGTATTATTTTTTTTTTAAAAAAAAGAGAATTTTAATTGAAAATATGTACATTTTATAACAGCTGATTTAACTGGAAGGCCTAGTTCTTGACTATTTGGTACTATTTCGGATTTGTAACCTCTCCATAATTCTGACTTATCTCTGAGAAATAAACTATTAATATATATTAATATCAGATAGGCCCTACAACTAGGATTTGGAATGTTAAAACTGATTTATGTAGATCAAATTTCATCCAGGAGTAAAAAAAAAATTTATACAATTCTTTTTAGAATTTTTTTGTCAATTGATTTTAATTTTCAGAAATAGAAATCGATAGGGAGTTGCGATTGATGTGCATATGCGATTACTTCTGGAAGAAATCCAGTTCTGCGATGTTGAAGGCCTCAAAAAAACGGTCCGACACATATTCAGGAGGAAGCCGTATCGGAAACTGTTGAACTTCAGCAACTCAAGGCATGTATATTATTCAACTGCATTTACCATTAATGTATTCCAACCTGCACAGAACTCTGTTAATGCAAATTGGGGTTGAAATCCAGCGTGGAACACGACTTAGTAAAACGGCGCCATCGCGTAAGTCCGACTGGGAAATGTGGTAAACAAAGCATCGGTATCATCAGTTAAAACTGTTATCAATCTTTTCCTCTCGAATCCATTGCGTTTGTTGGTTTGTCGTGACACCATCTCCGTCTTAATGTGTAGAATTTCTGAACAGAACTCTAGTTCCTGTAGTCATTGAATGTACAGAACTGTTACTTTAATTGATCGAACTGAGGCAGGAAAATAGCTGTCGTGATGGCCTGCGGGCATCTGAGTGGGCACGTGCAAATTTTTAACTTAAAAACATATCATGCGCTCCTTAGCAAAGGGGATCCTAGTAGCTCGCATTAGTCATTAGTGAATGTTATAATCAGCTTCTAATTTATCCAATTTGAGCAGCAGAACACGTAGTTGCCCTTTAGCAGTGCTCCCTAAAACAAGTAAACTTCAAAAATTCCATGCAAACGATTTTTTATGCAAGCAAAAGAAAAAATCTCCTAATTAAGGATCTGGAAAATATATAATCACTAAATAAAACCAAGTTCGAATTTTGATGCTTATTTACTAATTGAAAATACTAATAAAATACATTTATTATTTAATTAAATATTTACAGTTTAAAAATCATGGTAAATTAAAGCAACCTAAACACGCAAAACGTTCTTGCCATGACGTAAGCACGATAGCCGATGGTGCCAATGAACTCAATCCGCCGATTCCTCAGGTACCAGATTGGCGATGAAACTGCGTAACTCAACTTGTAGATACGAATGTCGATTTTGAATTTTAAGAAGAGCTCCATTCGTACATTTTTAAATGGAGTGAAATGTTTAATCTTTATGTCATGCTGAAATTTTATGAGGTCCATTCATGGTTAGTACAACAAACAAAACTTTGAAGCTTTTATGAATATGCTGATGATAATGTATGTCTATGTTAAATACGTCATGAGTAATGGTAAAATAGATCTGGATTATTTTTTGTGTTCCTTGTAATCTTTGAGCCAAGACAGTTAGAGAAAAGCTTTTCTCAAATGCTTTTGTTTTGTAAAATGGTATTTGAAAATCTGGTTTAGCACTTTCTACAATACAGTTTGTGCACATTGGTTGTTTCCAGTTAGGGATATTTAGCCACTTATGATGATCCTAAAAATAAATTATTGACAGTTTGCTGAATCAATAATTTGTTTGAACCAAAGTGATAATATCCTTCTGTATATATATATATATATATATATATATATATATCTAGCACTTTACTATATGATATTATTCCTTTAGGGCAGAAGCTGGCAGCATTACAAGGCGAGAAATCTGAAGGAGTCAAATTATCTCACAAAGTAAAGGACAATATCCTGAGACATCGGAAGTGAAAACGTGTTGCTACTTGTAGTTCTTTAAATTTGAACTAACTGTTTTAAGTACAGTACAACAGAACTTTTTGCTGAGAATTCAGTCTAAACTAGGAGGAATATTATAAAATGAAGTACAGAGATCTTGAAAAAGAAATATAAGCTCAGTAAGAAAATACAAAGAAAAAGTAGAAACTGAAAATCCAGATCTTGTCAAAATAGACAGCATTTCATATTACAAGCGTAGACTTGTTTCTTTTGCCGTTACTGACTTCAGTAAATATACTGGCTAGAATATGGACGTTACTTTTTTGCAGGAAAACCTAGCAACAGTGTCTTAAGGAAAAGTACAAGCAAAAGGTCCTGATCCAAACTATGTTTGATATTCAGGCCAGTTGGCTTATGTAAATCAATGTTAAATGTTCTGGTTACGTAGCAACTTACAAACAAACTAAATTCGGCTCTACAGGCTAGAATGAGAAAATGACAACATTTGAATTTGTGATCTTTTTTGTCGTATTTGCCATCATTCATATATAGGTGTGAAAATGCAGAAATGTACAAAATTCTTTTTGAATTGTGTGGTCACTTTTGATTTAGTCTGCTGTCCGTATATGCAAATATCAAAATTAGAAGAGGAATGCAGGACGTGATCTTGGAAATTTTAATCGCTTTAAAAAGTATTTACTTGCTTTATTTATGTAAATGTATACCTAGTATTAGTGATAAGAGAACGAAAAAAATTATTTTAGTTGGTGAAAAGTAAAATCAAAATTAGCTAAATTTGTTCTATAAAAATAAATTAATTGATTTAAAACTTGATAGTACAATGAAGTGTATTTAGAAATTTACATTACCTAAAATAATTATATAATTTAGAAATTATATATTTATATGTTGAAACCACATAAAAAGCCTAAAATTTCTGAGACCTTGATTCTATTTTTTTCCTCATTCGATTCGTTAATCCACCTAAAAAAAAAAGTTTAAAGGAGTTGATCAATGAAATGAGATTTCATGAACTCCACAGTCCAAATTTCATGTAGGTGTGACTAAATTGAAAGTTTCAGTGAAATCTTGAGAATGTGTGACGGATATCAAATCAGGTATACCAAAAACAGCATTTTGAAATTTAAATACAGAGTAATTTTTAAGTCCGGGACATGAAAGAAACCATATTTTCTCCATAGCAAATATGAACTGAGTTAATTGTCTGTAAAAAAGTCAGTTGAGGACGGGTGATTTGCCGGACTCCCATTACAGTTTTTTTTTTCAGGTGGATATACTCGCAGTAATGAGTTTTGCCTACCTCAAAAAAACTTGGAAGTAAATTGTGCAGTTTATCCATTCCCAAAAAAAACTGTGTGGTAATCTGCCAAATCACCGCAGCCTCAACTGCACTTTTTTATAGATTAACGCAGTTCATTTAGCTATGCAGGCAGACCACATTCAGTCCAGCACTGCCCCTGCCAGCCTGCTGCTTCTGATGGCTCTCAGCCACTACTTTTTTTTTCAGTTTTAAATACTGTACATAAGTACCAGTCAGATTCTATATTCTTGTAAAACTAGATTCTTTAAAATATCAAAATCTTTCAATAAACCCATCTCGGTTATAATATTTTGTGTAACTTTCACGAATTTTGTATGAAAAGTCTTCTAGAACCATAAATACATGAATCAATATCGCCTAATTACCATAAACCGTTCTTCACCTTACAATAGGATTTACAATATTTTGGACACGCCATTTTGATGGAACTGTTGGGATTATTGATGAAAAACAAGTCATGGCAAATTAAATGTTTATTCCATAAAAACTTCATCTCTCATTTAACAACGCTGCATTCCGTAAAAGTTTTTTAACCAACAACTAATTTTCTTTTGCTAATTCATGCAAATAAATTTGAAGAAATAAAATCGTTTTCTATTGATTTTGAAATTAAATTTTAACTAAAAACAAAGATAATAATATTCATAGATATATTAAAGTTAAATGAATGAAGAAACAAAACTGCATACAAATGAAAATACTTATAGCAATACGTAACTGAACGAAGTAATGA
>BGPR01000789.1:0-95168 GCA_013235015.1 Araneus ventricosus | reverse complement strand
AGGACATTGCGTGTAATTATGACCATGCCATCGCAGTCTCGTATAATCGATTAGGTATTAGTAGTACTGGCACCTGGATTATCTCCGTTATGTTTGCAGGTCCTGACAATTCTAAGATGTTTAGTATAGAGCTTATATATGATGTTCCTTTAATCTTATTACCATCTAAGATGGATATTCTGTAATATCTCACGTCGAAAATTTTAAAAAACATAGAGAATAATTCACTAAGTCATTGATCACCAACCGCATGCTAAAAGCTGAGTAATGCTACGTATCAACAGGAAACTCGAAGTGTAAAGTCTCCCTTGTTTAGATGGTCAAAGAAAGTAATATTTTCTTATATTACTTTAACACTGGCAAAGCGCTCGTATAATTTATACTTGAATTTTTTCTATAATGAATAAAAAAGACTTGTTAAAATATTACAAAAATATTTTAAACCTTAATAACAATCAGAGAAAACATTTCATCGCAGTGTAATTAATAGCATTTAAAAAAAGATCAGTTTCTGGTCTTTAAAATGCATAAAAAATAATTGTTGTCTAATAAATATTTCAGAAGAGTTATTGGGTAAAAAAGTTCAAGCATTAGGCTTAAAAAGCGGCTAATGTTCGTTATTTAATTAAATATCTAAGAACTAATTAACTCTGAAAGTTGAAAATAACACCTTTGACCTAAAAAAATATGCTCTAGAATGCCGTGTAAATTTCACTCGCTACCATTCACCGTTAGAGGAGTTCTTTGACTGACCGACGACCGACAGACGGACTGTGATTAACGATAAATTCTGCCTTTTTTATGGATACTATATGTAAGAAAAGCTTTCAGAAATAAAGGCTAATTGTTAAAGTCAACCATTTCAGCAACTGAGATAGCTATAAATTTGCGTTCATTTCCAAAATCGTCTGCACGTAAAATCTTTTAAAAAATTAATAAAAAATTGAATGAAAATTGTTCACGAAATAAATTTGGTATTGAAAAGGTAAAATTTTGAACTTTAAGATGGTATACAAATAGTTTTATCGACAATGTGTTCCTAAGTTACAGCAGAAAAAAGGACTACGGATAGTTGATTTAAAAAATAATTGTTCCACATGTTGCCCTGTACGACAGTTGATTGAAAAATAAAATAATCTTACTGAGAATCGCTGAGTCAATGGGTTTGTTTAATTATTTAATTGTTGTCTGTAGTCCAAATTTAATTAACGTGATTTCACCCTAGCTATGTCCGTTCTTGGCTTAAGCTCAACTCTGCCAATTTTCATCCAAACTGCTGGTTTCTTTAGTTTGTGAAAGTTACATCAAACAGACAGACAGACACACTTCACTATTTATTATTATTATTATTAAGGACTAGGTCTGTTACCTATGACTCCCCTGACAAAATCAAAATTGAATTATTCTTTTTTTAAATTCACGAATGTATATCTGTTTGTTGTGAAAGTGAAAGGGTAAAGCTTCTGACGTGAGAAACAGACAAATTGAGTCATCACAGGAGTACAATGCATGTATGCGTATAGTTTAAACAAATTTGTTATTCATCTCTAAATAGCATTGTATACCACAATCATTTGCACTCTGGAGGTGTGACACATACGAGAAACGCCCAAGGGAAAATATGTTTTTCCAGGACATCATCCAGTCATTTCAACTCTAGCCTGAGTCATAATAAATTTTGAAGGATGTGCTCTTAACTGGAGATAACTCATGAAGGACGATTCAATACCTTCTTCCCACATCATGAAGCCATGAATCGACTTCTGCCTTGTACTGTAATTCACACAATGCCTTAATTGAAGCAGTCTTAGATATTCTGAGGTCCTCGCGTATCTGCAGTTAGTACAGACACGTATCCAATCTCATTACGGAATGCCTGCACCAGTAAGAGCTATGCATATAATGGATGTTCCTTTGTTAATGCTCATTACGAATTTAGATGGATAGCTTTGTGTATACCTCACTGTAAAGTTAAACAGCATCGAGAGGAATAATTATCATCACACAACGCTTGATGCTACTCTGGTCAAAACCCGCATTAAAAAAAATGCGTTCTACGATAAGGAAACCAAAGGAAGTCCTTTGTTGTATTAATCTTTAAAGAAAGCAATATTTTCTTATATATTAACTTTACCACCATAAAAGCGCGCGCGAAATGTAATTCATTGAATTTATTCATAATAACTAAAAAAGCATTGTTAGAATACGATGCTAAAATATATTTTTAAACCTTATAGCAATCAGAGAAAACTTTTCAATGTATTAATTAATACAGCATTAAAAAGACAGTTTCTTAGTCTCTTAAAATTGTTTACATAAAAAATTGAATTGCTTTAATAAATATTTGGTCATTATTAAAAAAACGTGTAAGCATAGCATTAATAAGTCAGCTTACTTTTCTTTATTTAATGCAATTAAATATCTAGAACTTAATTAACTCTGAGTGATTATACCACTCTTGGACCTAGAAATATGCTCTAGGAATGTCATAAATTTCTGTGCTACCATTCACCGTTTAGGAGGAGTCCTTGTGACCGACCGACAGGACAAGTGATACATGTGAATTTGCTGCCTTATTTTATAGATATTTATAAACATAAGCAAAATTTTCAAGAAATGATAAATTTGTTCAAAGTCAACTGTTTCTAGTCAGCGAATTAGTATAAATCTGGCGGGTATAAGATATCTGTATCTGAAACTTAAAAATAAATAAAAAATTAGGAGAAAATGTCACAGAAATAAAATGTAATATCATTGAAAAAAGGTAAAATTTTATCTAAGATGTGCATAAAAATAATTTGTATTTCGACAATTTGTCTGTGAGTTGACAATAGAAAAAAGATTCGGATAAGATTTTAAAAAAATAATTTATTCCACATGTTTTCGTACTTCCAAAGGATCACGTGACAGTTGATTAAAAAATAAAAAAATTCTTCACCGCGAATCGCGGGAGTCTAATGGGCTTTGTTTAACTATTTTTAACTCAGCAAAATTAATCTAATCGATTTAATAGCCTATGTCGTTCTGGGTTTAAGCTACCTCGCAACCGCCAAATTTCAACCAAACTGTATTTGGTGTTTGGTCGTAAAGCTTCAACAAACAACAAGACAGACAGACAGACCATCTCGTATATGCATCTTATTATATTACTTATTGTTACATGCACTCTTCCGCGGCAAGACGAATTGAATTGTATTTTAATCACGAACGTAAATTTTTTATGTAATTTTGAAAGTGGAAGCGAAAGTTTCGATCGGCTTGAAATACCACTTGACTGGTGAAAGGAGGAGCTACATTACATGCAGTATGCCGCTGATCATAATGTAAATATGTTTTATTCATACGTTATTTATACTTTTGCGATACACACGTGGCATATTTGGACACGGATGTAGAGGTTTTGCAACGTAGCATGTATTGTCTATACAGCGCGCAGAAGGGTTCCAAATGCGACACCAATATCTGAAGGAGCCTTTCTCCAGTAGCCCATCAGCATTCCTCGGCCACAAAGACATTTTGGTGCGGATCAGCACTTTCTAAACTGAGATGACGAAATCCTTCGCATATCGATAGCAGTGAATTAAATATCCTCCTGCATCGCTCTACGCATGTTTCAGACATTGGACGTAAGTTTGCTACGACTGAAACAAAGCTTGGTGCAGTTTAGCTCGGTTATTCAGCGTTCGGTCAGACAGTTAGTATGGCACCCTGACGCAATCTCGCTTCATTGAGGCAAAAAAAACTTCTTAAATTTTAAGATAAGAGCTTCACACATGTCTTGTTAATTGCTTTCACCAACATCCATGGTGATGGATTATCTCCGTATCTCACTGCAAATTTAAAAAACACTGAATGAATAATTAATTAACGTCATTGAATTCCAACTGAGATTAAAAGCTTGGAAAATGCATTGTTACTAATAGGAAACGAAATGTAAAGTTCTTTTGAATCGGTCAAAGAAAATTTTTTATATTAGCTTTTTAAGCTACGCGTGCATGCTTCGCGTCTCGATAATTTGAATTTTTTCATAAGAATAAAGCATCTTGTTAGAATTACGTTGCTATTTAAATCTTTTAAACCTTAGTACATCAATTCGAGAAAATATTTCATCGAATTAAATTGACAAAGACAGTTTAGTTTCTGGTCTATAAGCAAGACATGTTGCTCAATATAATCTGAAAGAGTGGTTATGGTAAAAATCGTTCATAAGTTAGGTTTAAAGTGTTGCTAAATTCACTGTTATTTAATTAAAGATCTTGAACTAAAACTTCTTGGAGTTGTTATGCAAAACAAACCCTTGATCAAATAAATAGTACCTAGAATGCGTGCAAATTCAATCGTCCATCACGTTGGAGGTGGACGTTCCTGGTGACCGACTCGATCGGACCTAGACAGAGACCGGATACATGTAACTGTTATTTAGGATACTTATAAATGCCTGACAGAAATAAAGACGGTTAAATTTGTCTCAACCACCATTTCGAGTAACTTGAAAGGCAATAGGTTTGGTCCGAGTCACACGGTTGCAGTACAAACCTTAAAATTAATAAAATGAAAATCGTCACGGAAATATGTCTGGTATCATTGAAAAGTGTAAATTTTATCTTTTAAGATAGTATAAAATAATTTGTAATCGACAATTTGTTCCTGAAGTTATAGCGGAAAAAGATTATCGTGAAATTGATTTTAAAAATAATTTCATTCCAGTTGTTTGCATTCTAAAGGATCATCGTGACAGCTGATTCGAAAATAAAATTTCTATCGGAATCGGGGAGTCAATGGGCTTTCTTTGTTAACTACTAATCAGAGTCAAAAATACATTAATTTAACATTTCTCACCCAGCCTTTCGTCCGTTCTTTGTCGGAAGCTAACACTCAATTTTCATCCCAATCGGTTTTGTGGCTTGGTCGTAAAGCTAAACAGCGACATTTAGAAAGCATGGACAGGACGGGACACTTGTATTTATATGATATGTGAATGGATTGCAACGTACAGATCCTTCAGGAATGAAAACATGTGGAATAAATTACTTTTAAAACTAACTGATCACTGAATCCCTTTTCCGCTAGTAACTTTCGAAAAAACTCAAAAGATAAAATTTTCTTAGTATCCACTTAAAGTCCAGCTTTTACCTTTTCGTGATTCCAACCTTATTTCTGTGATCATTTTTCTTCACCTTATTCATTTATTTTAAAGGTAATAATTTTACGTGCAAGACGATTGAAATAACGCAATTTAAAAAGCTTACCCTGTGCAGGAAACGGTTAATTTGAACTAATTTATCTTCTTGAAAAATTTTCCTTCATGAATATTTGTCTGTCGGTCTATGGTCACCGCACAAGGAACCTCCTAATGGTAACGAAGAGCGACAAAATTTCACAATGACATTGGAGTCAAAAGTCAGCTATCAATCCTTCGAGGAATTAGTTCTTAGACTATTTATAATAACGAAAATTATCCCACTCTTAAGCCTTAATGTTAGAAGTTTTTTTGCCAATAAGTTCTAAATATTTATGCTAGACATACAATTATTTTTATGCCATTTTAAAGACCTGTATGATGTTTTTGGGTATGCTATTAATTCCACGGTGATGAAATGCTTTCTCTTGATTATTACTTTATTAATTGAAATAGTTTTTGTAACGTACTCTAACAGACCCTTTGCTTCTTATAGAAATAAATTCAGTCTAAATTCCTGTTTCGCCTGGGCGGGCTTTTGCCAGTGTTAAAGCTAATATAAGAAAAATATTGCTTTCTTTTGACCATACAACAACAAAGGAGTATCTTTACAATCTCCCGAAGTTCCTTGTCGTAAAGATTTACAGTTTTTTACTACGGTTGCCACAGTGACTAAATGACGCTAGTGAATTATTCTCTCGATGATTTTTTAATTTTCACAGTGAGATATTAAGCAGAATATGCACCGTAGATACGGTAATGGGTATTAATGAACACTAAGTATTCTGTAGAGCTCTTCAACATCTTAGAATTGTCATGGCACTTTCCGACAAGCCGAGATTGAATGTCGATGTGCCAGTACTAATAATACATAACCTCCATATACCGAGACTGCGCAATGGCACACAGTTACAAATTACACACCTAGGTCCAAACGTCAGAAAGCTACTGTTATGACTGATATAGGGAGAAGAGAGAGTGTTTAATTCCACGCCTTTCCGATAATATGGAAGGACGACATTCCAGTTCGAAAGGTAAAAATTCCCTTTTAAATTAGCTTTTGGCAGGCTCAGGGCCAGACACTCAAAGGTGCAGGCGTACATTTGGAAAAACCATATTTTCCCCATGGGCAACTATATGTGGCGTGTTCACGTGTGTCCAGACCATAATACCTCTATATCCGTGCAAAAAACGTAAAACAAAAAACGTCGTATACAAAAGTGTGTTAGCATCGATAAACAAATTACCTAACTATAACAGCATACACTCTTGTTAGTCGTCCAATTATGTATTATCAATCGTCAAAACTTTTAATTTCCCCTTTCAACATGTAACGAAACATTTACATTCGTGAATTTAAAAAATTTAATAATTCAAATTCTTCGCGCACGAAGTCGCGGGTAACAGCTAGTATTAACAGATGAATGTTGAGCAATTTGGTTCACTCATTTTGATATATCAAATTCGAACCAGTTTAATTAAGTTAGATTAGTATCCGTATTTTAAAAACACGAGGGATATTTTGGAATGTCCATGGTCAGATGACGAGAACACTTGAATCGCCCCCCACCCTCCAGATTACCGCTCCTTTGAGAATTTTGATCCTGGACATCAAATTTAACGTGCACTTATAATGAAATCGAGATATGAACCTGAAGAGACCTTTCCACCCCGGCTTAAGCTCAGCCAAAAATTCAACAACTAGGAATTTTAAGAAGCTGGCATTTGAAAGTTTAATGTCACATTGAAAAATCAAGTTAGAGACGCTCTGATTTGAAACTTTTAAGCTCTGTAAACTAGATTAAAAGATGTTGCTGTTTGTCACTGGGTCCAAACGATCCTTTTTAATCTTAAAATATGTAGAAAAAATAATAAATTGTTGCACTTTAGAGCTGTGCCTCCGATAGTTGATTAGAAATGTCCGAGTGACTGTCCATAGATTGATAGAGGTCATTCGAACAACAAGTAGCCAAAAGAAAACAAGTGCAAACAGACAAAGATGCGTCTCGTGAATGTCAAACTTAACCCCATAATATACAATGACGTCTCTGACACGTGCATCGAATTACAAAATTTTTGCTATTGAAATCCGTATTTAAGTCAACGTAATAATAAATTTTAAATACAAAAATCACGTGGACACGCTTAAATGTCTCGAGTATCCTTTACCATCTTAAATAGATTGAAATAATAAAAAAAATTCCCAAATGGGTGGTGGCATCTAATTAAGAGGTTAGATGAAATCGTATGACATGGGGTTAATTGAAGCTCGCAGATATTCTTTTTATTCTTCAGCCAGAGGAAATAGTATTCTGTCTAAGTGCTGAAAATAGGCGTCAAAAGAAATTAACAAACATTGGGTGATTCAGAATTACTATTCAATAATTTGTAGGAGGCCAGACTTACATAGTTAGTTAATTACAAAAAAGAAAATACAGAAGAAACAGAAGAAGTAAACAATAGTGATAACGACATACCTTTTGCGCGCAACGCAGCAACATCCAGTGATTGCATTAACAATATTGTCTATAATCAACTAACCAATTAAGATACAATCAAACAACAAGAATCATGCTTCAATAAAAAATATAACACATTAAGATTAAACAAATAAAATGGAAAATATGGAAGAGAACTCGAATGGCGAACTCGCCATCGGAGTTCTAATATGGATAAATTTTCTGTCAAGGGAATGACTTAATAGTCAAATAATACTCCCTCTGTGGCCTGAATTCATCCAATAATTGAAATAATGCAAGAAGAAATCTTTCTTAAATAAGAAAAACTTCAAAATGTCTTTTTTAACAAATCCAATACAGAAACAAAAGAAGATAAAACTAACATTACCTTTTCATTCCTGATCTCCTTAAAAATTCTCGAACGATCTTTCCAAGTCACTCTGCATAGACACTTCAGAATCCAACGGCCATTCTTTGAAAATGAAAGGTATAGAAGACTAAGTCGTTACACGAAAATTTTCTAATAATGAAGGATACAATTTCTGTTTATATATATTTAAATACTCAGTTGATCTATCTACCTTCAAAACAGTGCTAAGTGCAACATTTTATATAATCATAGTTTCCTCTATACAATTTATAACGCTACATCTTTTTTTGAAGGTAATTGTAGTAAATAGTGCGCGTTGTACAAACTTTATCTATTGTTCAAAGAACTTCCAAGCTGTTCTTTGATTTCCAGAATAATGCTTTGTCATTTGGAATCTTCAAAATTTTAGCATTCTGAGGATGTTAATGAGTCCTTTTTCGATTGTTAAGGTTTGAGGATACTTTGAAAATACCAAATTTGAAATTTTTATTTATGTAGATTTGGATGTTTATATAAAATAAGAACCTCTTTTCAGAATAGTTGCCATAATTACTTTGCCGTAACTCAGCGACATATAGTTGTATCTTCAATTTATATCGCAACCGAATGGTATTTTTTTTAACCAATAGTTAAAGAACATATTAATAAGAAGACTACTGAATTCTACATTTTCTTTAAGAAAGACGAAACTGATTCGAACTTGGAGTTCAAAAAAAGAAGAAAAAAGGGTTCCGCGATTGCTTAAACCAGAAATATAAAACAAAAGCTTATCCATACATATAGATAAGATCGATTCCAAATCTTGAAAAAAAGTTTAATCATTCAAATTAAATTCTGTGTCATTTAAATATACTTTTAATCCCCAGTTTCAAAAACAACCGAGTAAGAATAAATGGCATGCATTCGAATGCTTTAAATTAAGTCTACTTGAATCATAAATCTCCACTGTAGCATTCATGACGCTATAAATCAATTAAGCTTTGATTTAAACAACAACCGTTCACTCTACATGTGACACCCACCCCCCATCCCTGTCGATGTAATTGAAAATAAATTACACCCTCACACTTCTCGAACAAAGGATGGGGTCATACACTATCAGATACTCTTCAATAAAAAAAACTACCCTTTTCCAACCCATCCTGATCTGTAGTGAAAAAGAACCACCCTCTTTCTTCTAATTTAAATGTGAAATCTATTGATCCCTACAGTTCTACCGACCTTTATTGTTCCTTAATGGAAGTTGGAATTTGGAAACAAAATCCCACCTCAACCATCCATCCATACAAGCCAACTGCAAAAAATCGGTTGGCTGGGCCATCCAATTAAAGCGTCGACACGGAGGTCCCCCTTCCTTATTTCGAACAAGGGGGTGCAGCAGCAGCATTATCGGCTGCGGACGCAGATAAAGCCCCGAAACACAAGAAGCGGCATGGTTAATGATGCTTTCAAACGCTGGGACGCGGACCATCCATCAATACTAATTGCAATACACTTCTAATTAGCCTCGGTGGTGTCGTTACCAGCCGCCAGGGGGCGCGCTCGTTTAATTATGGGAAAACTTCCCTCGCCTATCATATTACAGGAGCACGGACCTTCACTTTTTCTCAACCACCACCATCCCCTCGAAAAAAAATAATCATAATAAATATTGTTTGTCTTCCTGGTCGATACGAATCAGAGTTTGGGCTCAGTGTCGATGTCGATACCCATTCAACACGCCTTACTAACTCCAAAAGGGAAAGCCCTAATTGAAACAGCTCGAGCTTTTTGTTCGTTCTCGCAGGTAATAGCTATTTATTTTGGAGGTAATTTGTTTTGCAGTGAAGCGTCGCGGTTAATTACCTTCTAACTTATGCGTGGGGGAAAAAATTACCATTATTTTTTCCAACAGTCACTCCTTGTCGGGTTTTGACCCTTTTCTGTGTAACAAGGTGTCATCTGTAAAGTGGAATATTAATAATGCAAGATCAAAAATAAACATGAAGGGTCCCCCACTTCTTTTTTTTTGTTTTTGTTCTCTCTTTCGGCCCTTATCTCTCCGTAATACGATTTACTTCCACTTCGTAAATTTTGCCACGGAGCTCATGAATTATAAAACAAGATCTTGTTGGTTTAAGAGCTAATATTTCATTCAGTTCATCGCTGATTTAAAAAGTGTGTTGTACCAGAAGGATGCAGAAGATGTTTAATGAATCTTTTGTTTTCTTTCTCCTGGGAGGTTTTGTTGTCTTCTCTATCGCTCTTCGCCCCGTGGGAGGTGTCTTCAAGCAAAAGATCGTCTTCACTGTCACCGTGTGTCTTGTTGTAATTATGTGACAGCTCCATTTCGGTGGAAACTTTTAACTTCATACACATTTCTAATTCAGTTGCTGTACAAAGAGAACACGTTTTTAGCACAATCAACCAAACAACAACAAAAATTTTAATGTGCTCTAATATGATATCAACCTTTATGGCGAACATAAAACACTTTTAAATAAATCCCGCACGGTTTATAATATTCAAGAAAAGAGGAATATTTTTTGCAACCGTTCATCTTCAAACTTTATTTCATTTCTTTATTCATCACTCTGAAGTTGATCTCTGATAATTGCATCCCTTGTCCTACTCTATCTTAACATGTATGATTGCTAATGACAGAAAACAAGAATAATAACCCTACGGACATCGAAAAATATAATAGACCTTAGCTTCCAATGAATGGAAAATAGGTGGAGCACTTCGTCAAAATGCCGATTTTCAAAAGGGAAATCTGGAATTTCTTTTAGCCGTAATTCAAGGATTACTGGTAGAGACCTAAAAATAACCACGGTGAGAATTTTCCTCTTGGCTTACTCATATACTTCCACTACATGGCATGTTTTGTGTTTAACTTCGTAGTATTATGAAGAGAATCGAGCATCTATTTTGGAACACTACCTCGTCCCATTGACCTATTAAGTCTAAAATTTGATACAGGTCTACAATTTGCGTGCAAAGCTTCCTTCTTCTAGCTTCTTGTGTTTCCAAGTTATATATATATATATTGCGTTTAATTTCAGTCCGATAAACAGTCACCCCTTTGACGGATATGGTCCAAAATTTGATACTATCTACAATTTTAATAATAAAATCATACGTTAAATTACATCCATTTAGCTTTTCCCGTATTTCAGTTATCGTGCTCACATAAATACAAGCGGAGAGGCAAAGAAGAATTCCCGTTGAAAAATTTGTCCAAATTCGATAGAAATCTGCAATTTAGGAGTAGAGACAGTATACCAAATTTCATCCCTCTAGCTTGCTACGTTTTAGAATCATCGTGCTCACAGGCAAATAAACATTACTCCGAAAAATGTTAGTTAAAATGCTATTTTAGGGCTCTGAACGCGGAAATTCGGCAAAATATCGAGTTCGAATGTTTTAACGACTACAGTACTTTCTCTTCGCATACGAGAAACTAAAAAAGGCTCATCGAAGAAAAATCCTCATAAAACAGATATAATTACACAAGAAATGTAAAACCGAACTGCTGTTGTGGATGTTAAGCCAAGGAAATTTTAATAACTGATTTATCATGAAATAGGAAGAGCAGAGTGATGCATCCGTATCTTCATCCCTAAGAAGAAAATCTTCCAACAACATCCAAGAGCCCTGAATGGAATGCACTTCTTGTCTAGTCTCCAGAGAAATTCCTGTTGTGATGTCACCACTATCTGTCCAATTAAGTTCTCTTGAGATATTTCGGTTACTCTACTTTTCCCGCTCATCGGTATTTCCTTTGTTTTCGACTCGGATTAGTGATGTAATAAGGACTGCGGTATTCCCGATGGACATTTCAGTCTTCTCTTACCCCATCTTCGTTCTCTCTTACCCAAAACCGATGAGCGTAAGAGGCGGAATATTTACGATTCATAGTTCTTTGTATCATCGGCATCAGATAGAAATATAGGCCCACAGAGCTTTTAAATTCTGCATTAAAAGAAGTTGAAAAATGCTTTAAGTCAAGCTATGCTTAATCTAACCCTTTACCAGTGTATCCCGAGCTCAGTTCGCGCATAGAATTATGGCATTATTACGCTTATAATCTAAAATTAAGTTATTCATAGACGTTATCATTAGATTAGACGGTACAGAAAACTACACTGTTAAGGACTGAAGGAATTCTTGTTTTGTTGTAAATAAGAAATGTTTTTCTTCTATTTCGCACCAAACGAGCGAAAATCGGTCCAGAAATATAGAAGTTGTGAACACTTTTCATCTTTGAATTCACTGTATCTATGGAACCCAATGGTAAAGAAATGGTGGATTATGCCCAATGATGCCAAGTCTTCATATGCAAATTTATTAATCAGTATAGATAATTTCTGATTTTGACTTCAATAGGAATCTACAAACGCCAGGATGAGGAAGCTATATTGAGAAAGACTTTAGCCAGTGGCGGCTCCTCTATTTGTGCACATGAGCACGTGAACCCCAGAGAAAAAAGAAGAAATAAATTATTAACGAATTAAATAAAATAATATTAAATATACTTCTGGATTTTTGTGAATTTCCAGGATTAGTTTCCCCCCATTTTAAATACTCTAATACGTGGCTAACGTACTATATTGTAGGTACAGCACAGCGTACTTGGTCTTTCCTCGATCACAAGTGCGATCGAAGTAATGCCCTTGAAAACCAGCTTATAGAGACAGAAGCGGACCGAGGAGCGGGAGGGCAAATGCACCGCCGATACCATTCCATTCGCACATCTTCAACGTGCGGGAGTTCGCATTGTTTGCAGTTATCTCGTTCGAATTTTCCCTTGGTTTGCTATATTCGGTTAGTTAATTCGGGGTTTTTTTTATTGTTATTATTTTCAGATATATATATTTTTTACGAACTAGTGTAAACAGTCAAAATGGCACTTTGCAAAATCAGTGTTTCGGAACTAAAGCAATTACATTTTTCAACATTGTTTTTGGTAAAGAAAAATTGAATTGAAATTACTCAGGCCAACACCTTTGCTAAACCTTATCCAGGTGACGAAATGTAAGACTAGAGATTTCAAAAGGGAATTCAAACCAGATTTATATGAAAAATGACTATGGATTTGTGGATGCGAATCAACTAACAGACCATTCTCCATGCCTCCTGTTTGCAAAACAGAATGGTGATTCAAGTTGGTTGAGTTACGGTGTTGCTGATTTATCACATCTAACTCAGAAAATAAAAAAGCGTGAATGCTCACAATCACATTTAAACTCGTTTCACACACACTCAATCACATTTTAGAATTTAATTTGCTAGGAAAGGTGTATATTCGCCAACAACTCGACAGTGCATTTCGCTCAAATGTTAAAAGACATAATGAGAGTTACCAAAAATCCGTATGTTCTAACAAAAATCATTGATTGCATTCTGCTCTGCGGTGCATTTGAGCTTGCACTTCAAGAACATGATGAACGCGAGGATTCATTAAATACGGGAGTTTTCAGAGTTCTTATCAACTTCTCAGCAGAACGTCTCTTAAAGACCCTCTCACTAGTGCCACTATTTTTAAAGGAACGTCAAAAGGAATTAAAAATCCTTTATTAGACTGCATGCTCACTGTTTGTCAGAACCACATAAAAAATGAGATCTCAAAAGCAAGTTTTGTTTCAGTAATAGCAGATGAAAGTACTGATGTGCCATCCATTTCCCAATTGGCTGTCGTTTCTCGATACGTTTTAAGTAACGAACAACCGGTTGAAAGATTCTGGGAATTCACGAATCCACCTGGGAATAATACAATATGTATAGCTGAATGTATCCAAGCAAGTTTGGAAAAAGTAGTCGCAAAACCCGAGAAATTAATATCGCAGAGCTACGACGGAACAAACGTGATTAGTGGTCAACACGCTGGTGTTAAAGCTTTTATTCAACGTGCCTACAAGAATACATAATATGTGCATTGCTATGCACATCAGCTCAATTTGATTGTTGGGCAAGCAACCAGTCAGAATCAGGAAGTTCGAGCATTTTTTTCAACCTGAGTGATATTGCTAACTTTTTCAATAAATCTCCACAGAGAATTGCTATTCTAGATAAACTGTTAGAAAAAGGATACCAGCTACTAGATGGAATTTTAAGAGTCGAACCATCAATACAGTGTATGAATATAGGAAACAATTATTGAATGCATGGGAAAAACAGAGTCAACATCTAAACAAGCTGTAGCAATAAATTAAGCAGAGGCTATTCGCCGTCTGTTAGAAGCCTCGAAATTTGTGTTTTGGCTTACAGTGTTTCACAATATTATGCCACATGTCGATGCGGCATAACAGCTTCAGAAAACACGAGTTGATGCAGCACTCATTAGAAAGCAAGTGAGCGTTTTCCAGCAGTCAACAGGGAAAAAAGGAAGAGAATGGAGGCAGTGACGAAGGAGATGTCGGCATCATATGAAACTTCAAGAAAAAGAAAGAGAGAAAGTATTCGTATAA
The DNA here is from genome assembly GCA_013235015.1 of Araneus ventricosus. Lineage (NCBI taxonomy): Eukaryota > Metazoa > Arthropoda > Arachnida > Araneae > Araneidae > Araneus > Araneus ventricosus. Next base: position 80,711 of record BGPR01000789.1, on the reverse strand, counting down.
ATAGAACTGTAGAAGCTAGAGAGATATGTGATGAATCAAGTAAAAGAGAGATATTGTTTTATTTCTCACTACTCGGCTGTTTCTCTCCAAAATTCCAGGTGTACAAGAAAAAGTTTCCAACTCAGAAAACAGCTGGTGTTTATTTCATGTTACAGAAGGATGAAACTGAAAACTGAACTATAGGAGTAATTTACAGAAGATCAGATTTCAGAAATATGACTGGTGCTATTAGTCTTTTACAATTTATTATAGAAAACAATTTACAGACTACGTTTTCTGAGACCTACAAACTATTGCTAATTATTGTTACCATTGCAGTGACCACTGCTGAAGCTGAGAAATGCTTCTCAACTCTAAAACGAGTTAAGACATTTTTAAGAAGCACTATGAGCGAGGACAGACTAAGCTCTCTAGCTATGCTCTCAATTTAAAAAAGAATGATAAATGACATACCTAAATTCAATGAAATCGCTATTGATTTATTTGCCTCAATAAAAGACAGACAAGTGGATTTAATTTACAAAAATTGTACTCGACTATTTCGTAATCAAAGTTCAAAGATATATTGTAAGCAATATTATGGTTTTATTGCATTCCATTGTAAAATAAAATGTTATAATTTTTTTACCTATGAGAACTTGTTATTAGGTAGATTCCTTATAGGAAGTCTACCTATTGCAATGGTTTTCATGACACGACTTTCGAAAAATTTCTGCAGATCTTCACCGATCATGACCCCTAGAACTCAAAACCACCCTTCGTTAAAAAGTTTATATATATATATATAGTCTGCAAATAATAATATGCAGTATTACATCATTATTTAAATGTTAATATCTAATTTAAGTAGGTTAATATAATGTTCTTAAAAAATATATATCTGCAGTTTAATTATTAATGATGATTTAATATAGTATATATAACATATTTTAGTTAAAATATTTTCACAATAAATGCGGAACTGTAATTCGTATTTAGCTTTTGGCAAGTTTTGATATGACTTTGAAGCAGTAAGCATTTAGTTATTTTCTCGTTGTTTTCTTAATATATTTTGGAGATTTACACCTATATTTGTTGTCTTTTTCCAACAATTGGCCCTCACAGAAGGTTGGCGTCTATAAATTTCGAAATAATGTGACATAATCGATTCCTCAGGTCGATTGGCATTTGATTGTTGGAATTCCATATCTGGATTGGCTTTTTCATAGTAATAGTTTTTAATATTATTAGCTTTCTGTATTTCAATGTGTGAATAATATTAGGTTATATAGTTTATTATATTTAATTTTAAAACATGGTTTAATAGGTGCATATGATGAAAATATTATTTGAGTTTTAATGGTTTAAAAAAAATATAACTATATGTATATATATATATATATATATATATATATATATATATATATAGTATATATATATATATATATATATATATATATATATATATATATGTCACCGTTAAAGCGTATAATTCAGTTATTCTATAGATTAACTGATCAAGTCAGTTAAAGTGTAAAATAAATTAGTTATTTCATAGAATAACTAGGTATTCTATAGAATAACTAATGACAGACCGTTAAAGTGTAAAATAAACATTCTGACATTAAAACAAGTCCGCTTTTTTACAACTTTTGATTGTATATCAGCAATAACCGATGGAAAATTAAAACCACTATAACAGTGTCATAAAACTGTAATGTCGCTTTCTTGCCATATTATTCTTATAGTTGGAAAGAGAGATTTACAGGAATACGTATTGAAAGGAAGTCAATGACAGTCGACCTTGGCGACAAACTTGGCGACTGTTTCGCGACAAAATGAAGGTTCAAGAATATACAGGAATTATCTCGGTATCTCTATTAGGAACAAATTCCACTATAAACGCAGATTCCTTACATTCAATGAGCTAGCGAAGCTACTAGGTTCCATCTCCCGCTGCTAGCGAAGCCGTAGGATGTTTTTAAAGTTAAAAAAATTTGCCCGGCGCCCATTTCAGATGCCGCAGGCATCGCGAGCACAATTTTTCCTACTTCATGTGAGTATTTAAAAAACGCAGATTCCTTACATTCAATGAGCTAGCGAAGCTACTAGGTTCCGGCTCCCGCTACTAGCGAAGCCGTAGGATGTCTTTAAAGTTTAAAAAATTTGCCCGGCGCCCACTTCAGATGCTGAAAATACAAATAACCAATCTGACTAACAAACAGGCTGCATCATGTCGGCTATTTTACACTTTAACGATGCGTGGACCGTTATTCTATAGAATAACTAGTTAAAGTGTAAAATAAAAGTTTATTTAACACTTTAACTGACTTGATCAGTTATTCTATAGAATAACGGATTTCATACTTTAACGGTAACATATATATATATATATATATATAAATCCAAATATAACTTGTATATAATCATACAGAAATAAAGTAAACAAAACATCAAGAATCATATCCTATACTAAAAAATCATTACCTGAACAATACACCAATTTTAAATAAAATCTAAAAAATAGAAAATACTAAAGATACCATGAACAAAAAATTAAGTTTAAGCATTTATATGTCAACAAGTAAAAAAACTTACTTGTTATTAAAAGTATTGAAATAGGAGACCAAGTAAATGGAGTTTTCAACAATTAAAATAGCAGCTTGGCTGTGGACAAGCTTTAGCCAGGTTAAATTAATTTTGCTGTACAAACCATCCCTGTTATTATTTTTTGTTGAAAAAACAAACAGGGTAAATTACCCTAAAATGAAAGAATTTAGAAAGAATGTCCCTAACCCTAACAATAAAACATAACTGTATATAATCGACAAAAATTCAGGATAAAAAATGTAATATAACATTATATTGCACTAAGGTATTGCACTAAAGACAGTATATATATATATAATTTAAGAAAATACCCATACTTTTGAATAAACATTAACTAATCAGTGATATATATATGAAATGTATTCGTAATTGTAGTCGTTAAATAAAAGCAGGCCGAGTTATTACTAATTTTCATTTTATTATGGGAGAGTGACGAAATGTACGTACATCTTCGTTTAAGTTTTAAGCCGAACGGAAGATCCCTGCTTTTTCCCAGGTAGGGATTTAACAGATAGGCATGTGATCAAAGTGAAGGGAATAATAGCTATTTTTACCAAATTACGTAACTGTTTTAGGGAAAAGTCTGGAAAAGAATTCGAGATTTGTGTGTGCGCGTGAAAGCGATTAAAATATTCTTTTAGTAATAAATATGCCAAAACGAGAGATTTAATAAACCACCAGAGCTGGAAATAGAACGAAACTGGAGTTTGAGGAAAGTGATTTTGGGATACATTAAGACTTTAAAATATATAATATTAGAATTTGAAATAAAATTAAGTGGGATTATTACACACATATATATATATAACGCTTTTTCCCATGTTATCTTGTGAACACGATAACTGGAGTAATTTTGATGTAAATTTAACCAGCATGGGATATGTTGTAAGGATAGTGAAAATCTCGGTCGAGTTCGTAGATCGTGGCTATCCAGCTCAAAGGGGGTGGAAATGGTGGGGATGGAAATTTTCATTTTCCCATAATTCCTTTACAATTGAAAATAGAAAGAAAATTCAAATTAGGCGAATTATTGCCTTATCATAACGAAAAATTTTTCCATTTAAACTTTTTCGATAGCTACAATTGCTTAGAAGTTATGAGCTGAAAAGTGACTTTCCCACCCTTCCCCTCTTCTCCTCCTAACTTAAAGTACGTTTTAACCTATGCATGTTACCCCTTGTTGGAAAGCTCTCGTCATTTGCAGTCTCTTACACCCGCTTTCATTTTTGTAGCTCTAATCCTTATGGGAATAGAGGGCGAAATGTTCTTTTGCTTATTATTAGTAGAGACGTATATATATAACGCTTTTGCCCATGTTATCTTGTGAACACGATAACTAGAGTAATTTTGATTAGATTTTAATCGGCGAGGGATATGTTGTAAGTTCGTTGAAAATATCCACCGGTAGATGGGCTCACCAGCTAAAAGGGGGTGGAAATGGTGGAGGGCTGAATATTTCATTTTCCCATAATTCTTTTACGATTGGTAAGATAGGATGAAAACTCAAAATAGGCGAATTATTGCCTCTTTATAATAAACAACTTTTGTATTGAAACTTTTTTGATGGCAACAATTTTTTAGAAGTTATGATCTAAAATGCCACTTTCAATCCCCTCCCCCATAGATCTGTTACGACTAAAGATATGGAGAAAATTCAATTAGGCGAATTATCACCTTATCAGAACGAACAACTTTTATATTAAAAGTTTTTGTCAGCTAAAATTGCTTAGGAGTTATGAGCTGAAAAGCGATATTCAATTCCCTAGCCCCCCAATTTATAATTTCCCCATTACTCTGTTACGATTGAAGATAGAACGAAACTTTCAATTAGGGGAATTATCACCTTATCATAACAAACTACTTTTATATTGAAAGTTTTTTGACAGCAAGAATTACTTAGAAGTTATGTGCTCCCATCAGCCGCATTCACTTCCACTTTTTGTACGGTAAACAAGCTGATATACCTGGCTTTACTCCGGATTAAAATGCTTTCATGTGTAATATTTTTAATGTAAAAACTACTATCGTGTAAAAATTATAATATACAAATTCCTTTTCTGATCTGAAAGGTTTTTAATTAAAATGAGAATATCAATTGAAACAAACGATTTTTAAAAACAGCTGCTTTCTCCATAAATTATAATTTGTTATATAGATACTTCAAATTTCGTTAACAATTACTAAAGTAAAAGAGAGAAAGATTTCAATGAATATTTTATTATATCATTCATTAATTTAAAGAATGAAAATAAATAAATCATTATTAGGTAAAGATATAAATGGCTAATAGGCTTTTAAAATTTTCTTTTAGCATTAGTCCAGAATTCTGTGAATGTATTCTGGCAATTATATATTATTCTTGTTCTTCAACAATAAAGAATATTGTTACGAGTTCAGTATAAAATTAATTTTGAAAAAATATAAAAATGAGAGAAACAAATTGTATGGAAATGAAATTTTTGTCACTGAAATGCAAATTTTATTTAAAATATAATAAGGTGTAAAAATAGTCTCGTGAGATAATGATTTCCAAAGGTATAGCGGAAAAAGCCTTGTTTAATTTTTAATTACAGAAATTGTAAGTAACTTTGGGGCTTTGAAAAGTTGAGGTGAACTTTCTCTTGTCTTAAATAAAAAGTGTGCAAAGTCTGGTTGAAATCAGTCCAGTGGTTTAGGAGGAGATGTGGAGCATACATACAGACACAATAACTTTTATTTAAATTAAGATAATTATTAGATAATTACAAGATTAAGATTGCTGGCATATACTATGACCCATAAAAAAAAGGTTTTAGCGAAGATATCGTCACAATTAACTAAATATTTAATTTTATTTAAGTAAGTAGTTAATTTTAATTAATCAAACAGTTAATTTTAATAGTTAATTTGATAATTAGTTAATTTGACAGAATAATTTAATTTGATATTTAACTAAACATGGCTGCACCAAGATTTGTTTAATAAATTTAATATAAAATAGCCAAAAAAGATTGATATATAAAAGTTCCCTTTATCCTTTTTTATATTGAAAAATATCTCCTTAACTTTAAAGTTGTTTGGGGGTTTTCTGCCTGAGTATTTGCTTTTAACTGTCGATGGAGATTTAAATTTCTTGTTCAAAATGGCTGCATTGATATCCTATGCTTTTAACACACGTGCTAAATTTGGAATTCACAATGTTTCATAATTTTTATCTCTTATGTGTTAAGAATTTAGCGATTATTATCTCTGTAACCAGGGAGTTCTCTAAATGAGCCCATTCTAGTAATGTTTAAATGTTTCATGTCATGTGATTTTACCATATGACAAAGTAATGTTCGCACAATTGTATGGTAACCTAGATTAAATAAACTAATCAAGAGTCGTTCTTCATTCGTGTCAAGTGTCAGTTTCTTGCTTCTGTTTCAGATAGGCTGGCTTATATTTGCGCTGCTCTGATATTTATTTCTTTATGATTCCTACGTGTTGAATGATTATATGTAGGGATATAAAAAAAATTTGACCAATAAATCTAGCATAACCTTTTGGAATGAAAAATGGAATGATAAAACCTTGATATAGTAAAAAATTAAATGTCATGATAGAAAACAGAATCACAGCGTAAATATTGCAATGTGTAGAAACAATAAAGTCATTGGCTATGTCTGTATTGATCAATATGTAATATTTCATTACTTTCGTAACATTAGCGTAAAGGAATCTACCTTTGCCTTCAAGCTTGCCGAAAAGAGATTTTTTTAGTTGCATTGTTTTCCTTTAACTTGTGAAAACGCAAATGTATTTTAACTTGTAAGTTACGTCATATTTGCAGATTTAATTTTCGAAATTTGTTTTGTGAACCTCCATTTAAATAACCCACGAGCCGCCATTGGGCAGAACTTCATTTCATTCTGTTGTAAATTGTAAGAACCGGCGTGTCTGAAAATCTCTGTCGAAGCTGTCTAATTCGTGCTGTTTGATTGAGATCTCGCTCCATTGATTGTCAACTACGCTCATGTCCTCTATGGATTTGTCTGGTTTATTCCTCATGCATATCCTCGACTTCATACATTATTTCGTCTTTTACCGTGTGTTTCATGTGAAATTGGAATGAATATGAATGGATATTTGAATGAGCATTGTCATAGGCTTCCCTTAAATTTGCCATTTATGCTGGAGGCACGTGGTTTAAAACAAAAATATCTCTATTTACAGTTTTATGATGAAAAAACTAGTGGGCATAAGAACTGCAGATCTGTTTGGTATGAATTTCTGAACACACGGAAACGAATGATGCAAAAAAGTAAGTTCCAAAAACTAACGACTGGGGAAAGGATTACAATCTTTGTAGGAGCATAATTCAATTGTCGCGTCGTCTTAAAATTATTCAATCATAGGCATTATGCATATTATTTATGAATTGTAAGTGGTATAGAAGTGCAGTAACAATTCTTATTAACATCCAAATATCAATTTAATTCATATACAAGAAGTCAACTAAAATCCATATTTGAAGATCAAAGGAAATAGCCGTTTTAACCAGATGTTACTTTTTTTTTCTTAATTTGTGTCTTTTCGGTGTTTTTTCCCTACACTTCTCTGAGATCTGAAATACATACCACCAAATTTGGCCGTTGTGTCCACATTTTTTTCCCTCTCTACATGATCTGGACAGATATACATTCAAGTATTTTAACCATCCTATATAAGAATGACTTACGAATTTTCACACAGAAGTTCAATTTCTATGAACTTTTGTGTGAATTCTTTGCTTTAGAATTGTTTTCAACATTTCAAAATTGTTTCCATTTCCAAAAGCTTGTTATTGCCAATCTCTTTTTAGTAATCTTAAACACGTGTCCTTACCGGTCACGCTAAGCTGCACCGAAACAATAATTATTATTGCTTCGATATAAAGAGAGGGTCGTATTGTGGCACAGCTTTTGAAATTTTCACTATTTCTAGTTCCTTCAATCGCCAATATATATGCGAACATAAATCTGTAAAAACCCATTTGTTATCTTCATACTTTTTGTATAAGTGCAATTTATTTGTTCAAATTACATATTAACTCTGCCTATTTTTTACCACAGAGAAACCACTTGCTATCAATCAGTTTAGTTTAGCTATATTAATGTCACATTCTGAAACTATGCAAGAACAATTTTGAGATGACCCTCGTAATTTTGAGCCATGGCCAGTTATCGATGACGACACATTAGAAATCTCTCTCCCCTCCAAACTTCCGCTCCACACCAACAAAAGGATATTTCATCTCGACAGCTTTAACGCGCTCCAGGCTCGTATATACGGTGGAATCGGGTTTAGAAGGCATGCAGGCTGCTGGACACTGCCACTAAGTCACCTCAACACTTTGTTCAATGAGAGTCTTCTGCTGCGATTATATCAAGGTATCATAAAGAGATGACTAGAACTCGTAATTTTGAATGATCTTTCATGACAAAGCAACTTCGATAAAGGAAAATGAAAAAGAGATCTACGAATTTATTTACTTCTATCGATGAAAAATTATCAGGTATGATCTCACATGCTCTCTCTCTTTCTCTATTAAGCAGCCAAACTAAAGGTTGAAGTTACAGAGGTTCTCAGTGACTTCAAACTCAACGCAACAAGACGTGAGAACGAATCCACCTACGAATGATTAGCTCAGGGAAATGTCTTCCCATCGAAGAAGGTGGGCGATTAGCTGACTGCTCCATGGAACATCTTGATTGCCGCCATCCAAAGACAGAAGTAGCAACTCGCTCGTTCCAACTTACGCTCTCGCCAATAAACTTTCCACATCACGTCACGGTTTTCCGGCTCCAGCAGAATGAGGAAAAATGCATTCTTAGCGAGAGCACGTGCACCATTCTGCAAACGGCGTCGTTCCCACCTAATTGCAAACAACCCCCGAATGATATCTGCAGGACGATAATGCTGATGATAGAGGATAATCAAAGTCATTATCGCGAAAGCACTACGCTCGGAAACTTATTTTGTTCGCGTAACGTACTGAGTAGACTTCCGAAATAGGAACTTAAAAAAGTTGAAGAAATACGACGATTCTTTTCTTTTTTTGTAAGGAAGATGATGCTAGATATATAATTAAGAGAGAGAAACGAATATAAATAGATTGTCCACAAAAATATAAGTATTTATGGCAAAGCATAAGATCGTGATGAGATTTTCTGAAATTCTGAATTGAATGGTAGGCTTGAAATACACACAACTTCTAATTTTTTTAAAGCTAAAATTTTTTTTAAAAAACTCATTTGGCATGCAAACGTATCCACTTTTTCTGAGGCAATGAAATAAACCTAAAGGAAAGACTTGGTTATACTTATTTCCTCAGACAGGGAAGTAAACTTAAATTTCACTATCTCCAATTAGGAGGGATACTGAAGTTTAGGTTTACTTATTTAATGGTAATGAAGTTGATGATATCATTAGGTGCAATGGAGTCGATTCTCATTACATCTATAACATTAACTGCACCTTCTCTTGCGCTGTTGCTGTGGCGTCTTTTTTTTTCCCCTCATGCAAAAATGCATACCGGAATCGAAAATTGAATTGGTGTGATGCATTTGACGGGCATCGCTTCGGAGAACGAAATTTGTGGGTAACTCTAATAAACCTGTAAATGGTAGCATTTATCTATCGCATTGTATTGCATAAGTTTGATAGCCGGATTTCTTCTAGAGGACCGGAGACAGCGTGGATTCTGGAATCTAGAGATGGAAATAAAAATTATGAAAGCGTGGGCATTAATGAAAAATACTCTATGTAAATTGGAATTTTAATCATATTTGTAATAAATTTTAATTTCTGATGAATGTATAGGGATTTTCTTATGTGTAGTTATATTTTTTTATCTTATTGTTTTCAGCGCCGTACGCTTTTGTGATTTCGTTTTGGCCTACATATTTTTTAATTAATTTTCTACTCTTTATTACACTAATGAAAAATTGTTGTTAAAAACATTTTAATATATGAATTTTCAAGAATATTATTCTCTTCTCTCTATGAATATTTCGGAATTAATTATTATTAATATTGTGGAATAGTCTAATAATTTTTGCTCATATTCATTACCAAATGCCGCCTCTCGTATAGAATAAAAAATTTATTAAAATTTATCGATTAGCTGATAATTAAATTTTTAAGATCATCAGGAAGGCAGAACTGTTCAAAATTTCAGAACATCGGGAAGCGAATGAAGAACAGATTACAAAATCCAATCTCTACAAACATGAAATTCACAAAGATGTCAAGTTAAATTAAGCCTATAAAAAAGCCGCAACTCTTTTTAAAAGATAAATCGTCCTGGCCCTTAATTATTCTACGACCTCATATGAAATAATAGATACGTCCAAACCAACTCTTCTTCTGCTCCCTCTTAATAATGGACGCAGAATCTATTTCTCCCCTGCGTCGGTCGCTTCCCGGCCGTTTTATTACCGCTGGATTCAATAAGGGGTGAGGTGCGAAAGGTCTCTTTTTTACAAATGACTCCCCGAAGCCACCAGATCCAGTCCAGCAACAGCTCAACTTCCCTCGGAGCAGGAAGGTAGCCAAAATTTCCGATCAATCTTCCGGGGGCTGCCTCGCTCCAAAGAAAATCCATTTGTCATGAGGGTGCTTGGGAGGAAGACCCCCATCAGGGGACGGCTGCTCCCAAAAGACGATAGACCGGGGTCCCTCCTTTCTTTCTTATTGTTTCTGTCGTTTCTTTTCTCTCCGTCCTCCATGGGAATTATTCTAACTTTGAAACAAATGGACTCCGAGGACAACTCGATGCCCCGGCCGTGTCCCTGCCGATGGCAATAAATGAGTCAGACTTCCATTGAGTCGGCGGGAATCATCGATTTGAAATAGAAATGACTCTACATTCTTTATCTTTTTCTTAATAGATTGGCTGACTGCCTTTTCTTTCGTGGGACAATGTGCTTGTAACTTCGAGTGGGAAGAATTGCCATTTTAGAGTTGGCAAATGAGACTTGCTTAAGATTTCATAAGCTTGAAAGCTTAGCTTGAGACATTTCGTCATTGTTGTATCAAAATGTCGTATATCAAATTTCTCAGAACATTTTATTGCTGCAAAACACTTGTATAGGTTAGCCACATCTATCTACTCTTAAATTATTGCAAGATGTCGCAAGTGTTACAACCGTTGCATCAAAATGTCGTATGTTTTGCTGTGTGTGGTTTTTGACATACGACATTTTGATATAACAGCGAAGATATTTTCTGTATATTCAATTAAACTTTAAACTGGCTGTAAAAAATTTCCGATCGTCCAAAAAATACAAACAATGGTTGTGATAGAACAATATGCAGTGGAACTTGACTAATTCGAAGCTGACGGGACGACAATAATAATTCGATTCAACCAAAGATTAGAATTAAGGAAAACTGGATCTAAAAAAGCGTAGGGGGAATGTGAGGGTATTGATAAACTTTTTTAGGAACGCTAAAAAATGAATATATCAACATTAATAATTAGAACTAATACACTAAATTTATGCTTTTGCTAATCTAATATAGGATTTCAGTCGAGTTTTGGTCATAGATATTTATTACACTTTTTCCTAAAAATGGGTGTGTATCAATCTGCCCCACACCACGGGTACATTAATACACACAGAAATATCGAAAATAATTATGGTAATAGGTCTGGGATCAAAACAAAATTTGTAAATAAAGGACAGTGCGTGCGTGCGTGTGTGTGGCGTATCAATCTGCACCAACTCCCTCTACAGCAAGAGAAAACGTCGATTTTTTAATTAAAAATGGCAGTAAAGATTTATTTGAATATTTGATAGCTTTAATACACATAATAAGTAAGCTGTGAGAAATTTTAATAAATGAAGTAATAATAATTAAAATTAAACTTTTAATGATTTTAAAATAATAATTTCAATAAAGAAGTAAATAATTTCGTTAAACAAACAGTATATACAACACTTTGACTACAACAGTTGTACAATAATGATTTGAAGTAAATAGCCAAGTTCGCATTTTAACATATCAAAGCAGGCAGCAAAGACCTCTAGTGAATTATAAAGGCCTTGTGCACTTATGACCATTGATGACTCAAGGTACGGACGTATAAAGATAATAATTCAGAAGCACAAACAATTATTAGTTTTAACTTTGAATTCAAAATAAAATCGTATTATAGACGATAATTTAGCAAAGAGGAAATTCGAAAGACCAGAGAAAAATTCGAATTATCAAAATTGATTTAAAAACGTTCGAATTAACTAAGATCCATAGTATATGAGTGTTTCTTGAAAGAGAACTATTATTGTACCTCTAGCTATAATGGTCTAATGGCTGTCATTCTTTTCTGACCAGAAAATACCAGTTTCGAATTTTGCCTTCTTAAAGGTAACACAGTGTCGCCCGATAAGATGAATTCTTGCACTTCCACATCTAATTTTGAGTTTGCTATTAATTACGTTAGCTATTATATTAAGAATACAAGTAAAAGAAATTTAGTTTGAAAATAAGCTGAGGAACAATTGTGCTCATTTTGAAAAGTACTTAAGTCTAGAAGTCTAGTAAAAGTCTAGAAGAAAATAATCAGGGTTCTTTAGTTACTTCTTAACAGTGGAAGATGATTTTGAATAATGGCTATTTCCAAAAATGCCTTTTCTTAATTATTTTATTTTTAGGCATTAAATTCAATTTTTAAGAATAATGGAGTAATATTCTTGGTAAAACATGGGTTGCTGCTCGTCGTAGCTTTTCAAAGTCGTTCTAAAGGAGCATAATTTTGAGTAATTACAAGGTCCAGATTCGCATTGATTGTGCTTAAATAAGAACGTCTTTTCAATGCTGGAAAACATCTGCAAAAACGCCAGATGCATATCTGGCTGAGAGAGTGTTGAATATTGTTGAACCGCAAGCTTCATCACACTGATGATGTAATAAATTTAAACACAAAGACGCTGTATGTCGCAAATGATCACTATCCGCACAGATAAAATGAAGTTAAAAAGCATGAAACTATTTTTATTTTGTTAAATATGGAAACTACACACTCATTTTATAATCATCCATTCCATGCCCATGATTTGTTTTCCTTTCCTAGTCAGTAAAGCAACTTTGATTTCAAACTCGCCAGTGTCGTAGTGGGTTAAAGAAGCATGGCCTGCTTGAAAAACCTAAATCTAAGGAAGAGGGTTATGGATTCCATCGTTGACTGCACTCTTAACCAACATTATTCAAAAATTGGTAAACTGATGTTCGCTAAGCAAAGAATTGCTCGTTGTGTGCAGACTGATTACTGGGGTTTTTTTCTGGTTTCCCTCGAAAGCGAAACACAACTGTGGCATGCGAAACAAAATCTTTTCCATGAAAGTCCTCCATGAAGGCAACCTGCCCGCATATATTGGAGCTGAGACAGACTTCATGTAAAACCTAAGTACTCCAAGGTCGTTTTGACCCACAGAAGATGCCACTCTTCCCTTTCATAATGAGTCCTTGACTCACGGACTCGGCGAGTTATGCTTCACCAAGTGGGTATTGAACTATCATTTTTAAATTCCTGAGGAGCATATTCAGAATTATAGAGCTAGGCATAATAGTTGATGATTTTTATAATGCAGTCAATTCATATGCAGTTGATACATGTCAAATTCGTCCCGACAATTTAATTTTGGAATACACTGCTCGAGGAGAAAGGACGCAAGATCACAGCAGAGCATAAGATAAGGTACGCTGTAGATTTTAAATGACAAGCACAGGTACATTTTTTATGTGACTGCGAGGTCACTTGAATTGACTCCATTACGAACTCTCATAATCAGAAGGAAAATTGAACTCTATTACTCCCGCGTTATAACTTTAAAGTAAATAATAAATCAGATCAATTTTTTTATCTTCGAATTCCAAAAGTTTTGAAACACCATTGCTAAAATCTTTGCAACTACGGTGAAATACACGATTCACACCATCCTAACCTTTCAACATTTTAACATCCATTCCATTCCATTCAAAACGTATGATTTCTTTCTTTTCTATAGCACCAACAAAAGATACAAAAACTAGACACAACATTTTTTCTTGAGAACTATTCCCCGCCAATTTTTCTCTGTCTCTTTTACTCCTCTTACTTCTCAGACTTCGAATTACAAAAATTTTCGCCTCCACCGAACGTTGGCAAAACAGACGATGCAATTCCTGTTGGAAGGGTGGAAAGGGATAGGCAGGGAGGGGCACTGATGTATTGACCCCATCCGTCAGCCTGCTCGTCCCAACACGTGCAGATTATGACGCCATATCTCAGGCCTGGGGAGGAATTGACAACCACTTTGTTCTTGTCTGCGGGAGAGCCCTGGCACCTGTCGATAAACAATTCGCATCGCTTCCTCCGAAGATTTCCCGCGCCTGGGAGAAAGGAATTCCAGAGCTTTCGGCAGACGATAGTTCGGACGCTGCCAGATAAATAATAATGTGCTTTGTTTAATGCAATCGTCTCGTGGTGCAGTCAGCTGTGATCGATTCTGGAAGTGGAATGATTAGAATAAATTCTGAATAGAAAGTGATCGAAGCTGGGAAAAAAAAGAACGTTCTTTTGTTGCTGAGAAAATAATTATTCGATTACGTTCGATGTTGTAGATTGTAAAATGGAATTATTATAATGAATTTTGTTTAAGAAGCAATTTAACCTAGAAGAATAATATTCTTTTCTTACTGAAAAAATACCGATAAAAAAAATGCTCTTTTGTTCCTCAAAACATAATTATTTGATTACGTTCGAAATTATAGATTGCAAAATGGAATTATTGCAATAAATTTTGTTAAGAAAGCAATCTAAACCAGAAGAAGAATATCCTTTTCTAACAGAAAAGACACTGATCAAAGAAGTTTTGCTTCTGAAAACGTAATCATTTATCTGCTTCGACAATTCTAGAAGACGAAATGGTGATTAGCATTTTTCTTAGATACAGTGAAGATGTTGTACAAGTAATTTTTTTAACTTTGTTTAAGGGCTGATTCACATGTTGTGGCATTTGGCTATTGGGATTTTCCTCGTGGAACTAACCTGTTGGATCTCATATTACATTGCAAGTTATAATAATATTTCATTTTATTATACAAAGACATGCATGATGGATAGGTTTATTGCTAATGAGGAAAGAACAGAATAGGTAACTCAACGGGTTGTCCGAGTGATCAACAAATCTTGTCTTACAATCATTTACAGAGAGGGAAAGAAAGGAGGAGAGCATTCACCTGTTTCTTCGCTGTAAGTATTGTCATAAGACCCTGTTTGCAAAGAGACAATCGCTGGGATCAGTAGAGGGCCACGTGACCTCTAACAAAATCTCATCACGAGTCCAGAATCTGAAATCAAAAACACACGCATGAACCGTCTTTTTGGGAAAAAACAATGGGAACGTAAATTAAATGAAGACTTGCTGCTGTCTCTTTGCTTACCTTTCCTACGCACAGGTGGGTCCTTGACGTTAGACTGTAAACTGGTTTCGAGATTTCGTTGCTGGTAACGAGATTTTTAGGGGTCATGATGGCCAACTATTGACCTTGTGTAAACAGGATATAAGAGCAAATCATGAAAATATCTTCTTTTATATTCTTAAAGCTTATGATACAATCCCTTGAAAAGGATGAAAACATTTTCTTTCTTACTCCGCTAAAATCATTGTCTTAAGAGAAGATCTTGGATTTCTCTTACCCTTAAATTACAGATTAATATTAGAATCTTTTTAATTTTATTATTAAAATTTTATCCTTAAAAATTCGATTGTGAAATACCATCATAAATGAAGGTTCGGAACAATCTAAATCCAAATAAGAATGTTCTTTCTTAAAACATATTTATTCGATTGTCTAAAAAATTAAAAATCTGTAAATTAAATAATTTTTATCAATTAATTCTGGATAAAAATAATCTAAACCAAAAAGAAAAAGGACAATGCGTTTGTTAATATTTTTCTATTATGTTTGGAATTACAGATCAGAAAATTTAGTTGCTATCATAAATTCTGGTTGGAATGTTAAGTTAAACAAATTATATATATTATTTCCTTGCTGAAAAAATTGTTATTCGATTATTTTTTGAGATTATGGATATTATTGTTGTAACTTTAATTAATTAACGATTCTAGATCAAAAGGCAAAATATTCTTTTGTCAATGAAAAGGATACTTTTTCGTTAGATCTCGAAAACTAAGATTTTGGAAATGAAATTAATGTTTTCTAGGAATCGATTTAAGCAAAAAGAAGAAGGTTTATTTTTCTGCCTGAGAAAATATTGCTTGATTACATTCAAAATTATAAATTCAGAAAATTAAACGATTATAATATATTTAGGTAAAAAGTAATATGAACCTATATAACTGTAGGTTTTTAACTATTTCTGAGATTACATATTCAACAAGTAAAATAATTTGAAAATCCTTTAAAGAAAATAGAATAATTGGAATTCCTAGTCAACTATCGTTGCCAAAAAGAAGCGATTTTTTAGCTAACTATACAAATTTGTTAAAAATCATATGTAGACAAATCCATTTGTTTTAGAAGTTAGCTTTTTTAGAAGTTAATATTTCTAGCAAAGACTAAATTTAAAGAACGTTATTTACACAAAATAGAATTTACTCTTTGATGAGTCTCCTGTAACTTATAGAAATGCTTCTCATCAGCGAGTACAAAATTAATGGAATAAAAACTCTATACATTTAAAATCATTTGGTAAAAAAAAACCTTCACCGAGTCCGTTTTTTGACGTCTAGATATGTCATCAAGGGTCGACTGCCCCCCACCCCTCCAACCCCCATGTACAAACGAAATCGAAAAAACACTTCTCCTCTGTATATTGTCTATGGGGAAAAACCTTGTAGAAATCCCCCAGCCCCAACCACCCAACGGATTGCGACAATTTTTTTTAATTGAAAGGTTATGATGTCTAGATATATCATAAAGGGTCGCGTGCCCCCCACCACCAACCATTTTCGAACGAAATCGAAGAAACATTTATCCACCATACATTCTCTACATTTTTTTTTATTTCGAATGAAATCGAAAAACCTTTTCTCCACAGTACATTCTCCAGTTGGGGAAAACACCAGACAGTTCGTAAGCCACAACAGACAGATTTCAACAATTTTTATTTCATATTCAATATTATTACGTCGAGATATATCATCAAGAGTCGTCTGCCCCCTGGCACCCTAATGTTTGAGAGATATTGTAAAATTAACGGAATATATTACCGGTAATAACGAAGAGTTATTTGCAAAATAGTACGGAGTTCATGAGCCTCAAAAACTGGACTTATTTCGCCAGTATGTTACGTCATTGCTTTAAAATAACTAACCATTCAGAATGCTCTGCTTCATTTTCGAAAGTTTATAATAATATTTTTCATTTGTATACAATTCTATTGCATCTCATTGCAATTTAATTTAGTTTTAATAGCAGACGAATTTGTTAGGACATCTCTATAATCTAATTTTACTATCAAAAGATTTTGTTAAAACATATCTGTAAATATTATTTTTTTTTCAGTTAAAATTTAATTCAAAATAAATAGCAACCGATTTAACGATTTCGTTTCTTTTCGAAATTTGTTTTTATTGGATTGACAACAGGAAAATTTTTTGCTGTTCAAAAACTTTTTTGGAATGCAGTGTTGTTAAATGAGAAATTGAAGTTAGTTTTGGAATGAATGCTTTAATTTCGAGATGGAGTGTCAAACGTATTGTAAAATACCAATTAGAGGTGATGGAAACTATTTATTTAGGGCTATATAATTCTGTATTTATGGATCTGAAGACTTTCAGGCCAAATTTCGTCAAACAGTTATACAAAACATTACAACTAGATGAGGTTTATTGAAATATGTCACAATTTTAATGGAATCTGTTGTCTACAAAGAATATGAAATATACTTTGGTTTTATGGTCTGTTCCACTGATCTTCATGCAGTATTTAAAACTGAAAAAAGTTGTGGCTGAGAGCCTCGAAGCAGCCAGGTGGCAAGGACAGTGCTGAGCAAAGTGGGTGCGAACCCGCTCGGAGGGCTGCGAGAGAGGCTAGTTAGATATTTAAATTTAGTAATTTGCATTTGTAAAAATGTATGTTATGGTCAATGCCTTCCGAAAAGGAACTATCAAAGTAGCAGATTTCAAAAACAACGCATAGAAAAGTAAGACTAGTCTGAATTAAGACTACTCTAAAAGAGCCTCGAAGCAGCCAGGTGACAAGGTGCTGAGCAAAGTGGGTGCGAACCCGCTCGGAGGGCTGCGAGAGTGGCTAGTAAAGTGTTTAAAACAATAAACAAATACAGTAGCTCCGCCTAGAAGTCACGAAATAATTAAAGAATTTCAGATATTCCAAAAATTATTACACATTTATGTTACAAATAACATACAGCAAATTAATAGCAATACAGCAAATAAACACAAGGAAAGAAGAAATTAATAAAATGAAAAGCTGTTGTTCTAAAATTCCTGAATTTTAATCCATTCCAAGTGAAAGCAAAGCAAATTATCAAACTGAAATTATCTCATTCTGTCTTCATAGCTTTCATGAAAAAATAAACACAAAAGAAGCCCTTTAAAATTGAAATTATCTTCAAATCTAAATTTATTTTTGAAAAAGTATTTCACGCCTCGTTATATCCAGAAGTCGATTTCATCTTAAAGAAATTATTTTGTTTTATTTTTCCCAGACGATAGCGAAATAATTTCCTGAAGCAGGCAGACAAACCATTAATATAAACCACTTTTTAATAAAGTGGTAATCTTTTGAGCCAAAGCTCTTTAGGGAAAAACTCATTAAAATCATGATGGAAAAAGACGCAATTAAAACAGCTAGCAGATAAATTATTTTCAATAAATACTCGCCGATTTCGAATTCTATTAATACTTTTTAAACTCCCCCTGCACAGTTTTACAGTTCATTAAAAGGGGGAGGATGGGGAAAACAACATTCCTTTTAGAATAAAAGTCTGCTAGAAAAAAAAAAGTTTAGTTTGGGAGAATAGGTGAAGTCTGTTAAACTGTTCTCCCCGTTTCTTGTTTTTAGTGAATGGACAAATTAATTCCAATTATTGGGGCTTTTTTTCCTCTAATTCAAGGAGTTCGCTAATGGACTCGAATTCATTTCTGCAGTGCAAAGTAACATTTTTGCCGACATGCATTAGCGTTACATTTTCAGACAAGTGGGGGGAGGGGGAGGCTTAAAGCCGCATTTACAAATTGAAAGGTAAGAAAAACAACAACGTTAGATGCAATGCATTAAAATATTTAATTTGTTTTAATTTCTGTTTAACATTTTGAAAAAACAATTACTATTTTGGAAAGCATCTAAATTTTATTTAATCTATTCTTATTTTAGAATATATCTTTTTTTTAAAAAATCAACTATGTCTTTGAAATGTGATGTATATTTGTAAATTAATTTTGTAATATTATTATCTGAGTTATCCCATATTGTACTACTTTGCCAGGTTTTAGGGTTTATTTTCGAAATATTATTTAAAGTACTGCATTATATATGTTTTCTTCTTTTTTCATTTATAAAATCAACATTTAGTTATCTTTAAGTATGTTGTGGTGTCTTGGCCTATGAGCGACCAAGTGTAGACAAATAAATGAAATTCTTAGGTTAACCTAATTACTTTATTCACAGCTATGATTTAAATAAAATTTACTTGCATAAGAAATCTTGAATAACTAAATAGCTACTAAGTAACGAAATTCGTTCATTAGAGAGCTCAAAGTTCAACACCGTATTCCTAACGGCTTCGTAAAAAGTTAAATTTCATGTCCAACAAAGCTTCAAGGCCGACCTCTAAATTCTCCTATCAGGGTGATGGAATAAGCACGGGACTGCAAGGAGTGCCCGAAAGGTTCCAAAATTCGATGAACAGAGATTTCGAAAACAATTTCTGGTTCTCAGCGAACGTTGCCAAAGTTCGAATCAATTCGGAACTTTTAATCAGAGCTGGTCACACAGCTCTTTTCTGCGCTGCCGAAGTCTGAAAAAACTTCGGGACTCCCTAATCGGTTGTTAACACCGCTCCCCTTTCTTTTCGTTCAACACCCCCATTTTGTACGCACCTGAAGGAGTGGAGCTTCGCCTCCCTTTCTTTCCACTGGTCAACCGAACCTGCCATCCGGTCAACGACTAATCACCTATATTCCCAGTGGTCAATTTCGACCGTGGAATCCTTCCTGGAGATTCTAACCACAAGAGCTATGCAGGTGTCTCATGAAAGTACACCGCTAATCTACTGATAGCCGGTCCGTATACACAGTTTGACAGTTATTTATCCTGTCCATTGTCAGTTTTGCAGGTGCTATTTTTGCTAACGTAATTTTATTGACCACTGTGTGTGGCTGGCTTGCAGTTTGCGGTCTGAGTGAAAAGTGGTCGACTCTATTCTCGTGGGAAAATGTCCTCGTGGGAAGGGGAAAACATCACAATGTATTAATTAATGTTTATTTGTAATTCGCTAAAAAGGAAAATTATTATCTCATAATACAATCTATTAATGAGTTCATACTTTCTTTACCCTTTTTTGATAAAATCTCATACAAATATATCATGATACATAATTTAAAAGTACAAAGGAATTTCAACTATACGTGTAGTTTGTGAACATCTACAGTAAAAAAGAGAGATGAGATGATAGTTATAATGGAGGTTCCAGTTCGAGATGTGTTGGTTATGAGGTGTGCATTTTACGAATTCCATAATACTGATCTCCTTTGCCAATAGAGTTGCTGAAGTTTTGTAAAAAAAATTTCGATGTCACTGATGAGTGAAGATCTTAATGTGTTTTATTCATTTGCTGAGGTTCCTGTACCTGTTCGCCGGAGTTAGTTTTTTAAGAGATGATTTGGAATCTGGAGTGCATTACGAATTCTATGATACTGGTCTCCTTTGCCAATAGAAGAAATATAGAAGAATATAAATAAAAGAAATTTCGAATTCGATGATGATTTATATTTCTTCATGTGTTTTACTCGTTTCCTGACGAAGTTTCGTGTGCCTGTTTGGAGTTAGTTTTTTTCTGGAGGAAGCGATGTCTAAATATTAATGTCTTCCATCACAAGCGCCATTTTTTTTATGCGGATCCGTCGAATGCAATTTTTGAGATGCCTGAATTGCCTCCAAGCAAGTAATTTGTAAAACGCGATTTTTGCTGATATTTGATGAATATATTTATGTAGTACTTTTAATCATGTATTTATTGAACTTTTTTTTATGTTTAATATTTTTTAATGATGTAGGTTTGTAATCCAGTGTATTTGCCGCCAAAAATATTGAGCCTAAATTTATATTAGCTATTTGTAAAAAAGTGATATTTAAAGTTAGTTTTCATGTTTTATTATTGTTTACATTAATTTGTTTTGGAATACAGGTTGTTTTCTACGAATTTAAAAGTGATACTTGCATGCCATCCCGGAATGCAAAAAAGTATCGCTAATTTTGGTTGCCAAACTGGTAACTATGCTTTTAAAGTTCTCGCCAACCAAGGCTTATTGATAGTAAGTAGTAACGTCAAACTGACTTGTGTCATTTAATTATATTGCCAAACTGGCATAAGTCTGTCATACTTCTCGCCAACCAGGCCTGTGAATAACTAGTAACGTCAAACTGACGTGTAAAATTCTATTGTATATTGCCAAACTGGTAATGGTCTAATTGTAGTGCTCGCCAATCCGGTGTGTTGATATATAGTTATAACGTCAAACTGGCGTGTATAATTCAACTATATTGCGAAACTGGCAATGATTTCTTTATAGTACTCGCTAACCCAGCGTGTTGACATATAGTCATAATGTCAAATTGACGTGGGTAATTTAAATATATTGCCATTATATTGGAAATATTGGATGGAGTGAAATTTTGTATTTGACCAAGAGTACAGTGGTTTATTTCATATTTTTCTCAATTTTGAAAAAGTGTATTTTGTAATATTTTTTCGGTTATTTATGGCGTATGATAATATTATATACATTTTATAAAACAGAAACGTTGATATGACAGATTTGCACTGAATATAAATGTGTTATTGACTCACGATAAATATATGAAGTTAATATGGTTATATTTTATTTATAATTGATAGGTTACTTACTGTATGACTTACATTTAAGTTTTTTTAATAATTTAAGTTTCCTTTTGCATATCAGTATCTTTGTGTTTTGTTTATTGAAGAAACTTACGAGAAAATAAAGAGTAAGTATATTTAATGTTCAAGTATTTAAATAAATACGAAGATATTGCTGAAAGAAGTGATAAGTTTATTATATACTGTTTGATATAATTACGTTTTGTTAGATTGAATTATAATTAACAGTCCATCGAAGGTAATTTATTCAGTATGGCATACTTAGCTAGGAGTAGGAAAGAGGATTTACTGGTACTGGCAGAAGAATTGGGTTTAACTGTAAAAAAAGAATTTAAACAGTTGCATACATTTATTACTGAAAGTCTCAGTTATGATGAGGAATTTACGCGCGAATTACTTGGTTCCATTAAGGAAGAGCGGGAGTAAAGAGAAGAACTTGAAAAGGAAGAGCGGAAAAGAGGACGTGAAAAAGAAGCGCGGGAAGAACGTGAACGAAAGCGAGACAAAGCTTTTGATTTGCAAAGACTTGAATTAGAAGCCAGAACTGCAAGGGTACAGCCCATTGAATCTATGCATATACCTGATCAACCTGTGAAAATCAGAATGCACGATATAATGCTACGTTTTAATCCTAAAGAAGATGGCATAAGATTATTTCTGGTGTTATTTGAGCGTCAAGCTAAAATTATGAATATACCTACAGAAAATCAAGTGGCTCAACTTATTTCATTGCTACCTCCTGATATTGTTCAACTTATTGCTAGAGAACCAGAAGAGGACGCGAAGAAGTATGAGTATGTAAAATATTTACTGCTACAAAGATTTAAAGTGCTGAAAAATTCCGACAACTATTTTATAAACACCAAAAAGCTTCTGAAAGTACTTGGTATGATTTTTATTATGAATTAAAGAAATATTTAGAGGGATAGTTGAATGGGTTAAAAATCAATACTTTTGAACAGCTAAAAGACCTCATGTTAGTAGATCAAATTAAGAAGCGGACTTCTACGGATTTTAAAGAGCATTTTATGGATCAGTGGACCACCATCATTTCACCTACTGAGATGGTTAAGAAAATTGAAGATTTTGAAGATGTGAGAAAAACGTTAAAACCAAAAACGTCTGCCACTCAAACTGAGAGAACTAACAAAGGGCCTCGTTATGAAATTTTTTCGAAAAAAATAGAGCATTCGCATCATTCAAAACATCCTGATAAATGGGATGATTATCGACACCAAAAAAATCACCGTCAAAGAGAAGACGCTCGACAGAGAGATCGATTTCAAAATAAGAATCAATGTAATTCTTTTGACAAAAGATATCGACCACGTTGTTTCGAGTGCGGGTCATACGAGCACTTTAAGCAGCAATGCCCTCGCTTAAAATCGAATGAAAAAATAAATTGTGTATCCTCAAATGATAACTTGTTAGAGACATATACTATTAGAGGTCTAGTTAATGGGTTTGAAATGCTTATTCTTCGAGACACTGAGCAACAGTGGATGCTATTTCTCAAAAATTTGTAGATTATGCAAAAATGACTGGAAAACATGTTTGGGTACAATACCTGTTAAATGACCATTTAGTGTGCCTACCTTTAGCGGAAGTTGAAATTAAATGCGAACTTGGCCATATAAAAACAAAGGCAGCTGTTGTTACAAATGATCCTGGCAGATATGTACTGGGTAACAAAACTGCTCAGTTGCGTAAAGATAAACCATTCCTTAATTTAGAGAAGATAAATGCTGTTATGACACGATCTCAAGCAAAAAAAACAATGAAGAAGATCGAAACAAAGAAGCCGAAATGGGCAAACAGAAGAAATGACGCATTTTGAAATTGATGAAGAGATTTTGCCACAAGCTGACGAAGAATATAAGGAAATTAAGAAATTAATTGAAATTAATTCTAAGGAATTTATTGAATTTCAACATCAAAGCAGAGATTTAGCTCCATTGCTTAACGAAGCCAAAACTCAGAATTCTAGCAAACCAAATTATTTCAAAATAAAAGAAAACGAAATGTTGGTAAGAAAGAAAATCGACAAAGCTGAAAACGAAAGAGAACAAATTGTTGTACCAGAAAAATATAGAGATAAAATCAAGTCATTATGTCATGATAGTACTTCCGGACATTTAGGCATTGTTAAAACTAAAGATAGATTAGCACGATACTTTTATTGGGCTAACTGTTATAAAGAAATAGAATAGTATGTTAAAACGTGTGATCCATGTCAAAGGGTCAGAAAATCTAAGGATAGAACAAAAGCTCCTTTGACTTTAGTACCCATAATTTCAGAAGTATTTATTTAGGGCTATATCATTCTGTATTTATGGATCTGAAGACTTTCAGGCCAAATTTCGTGAAACAGTTATACAAAACATTACAACTAGATGAGGTTTATTGAAATATTTTACAATTTTAAAGGAATCTGTTGTCTACTACAAAAAAAAACTTTGACGCATGCGGTCCTCTACCGACAACTCCCAATGGAAATAGATAGTTGATTACAGCTATTTGTTTATCTTCAAAATATCCTAATGAATGTCCTGTGTATCCTGTATCCAAAATATCCTGTTCTTAATATTGGATCAACGTCAGTAATTGAAGCCATGATACAAATAATCAGTAGAATGGGTTTCCCAAAAGAAATACAAACTGATCAAGGTACTTCATTTATGAGCAATCTAGCCGTTGAATTTGCAGACAAATTTTGAATAAAAGTAACTAGAAGTTTAGTACACCATCCTCAAAGCAATCCTGTTGAAAGATTTCACCGAACTATCAAAAGAATTTTAAAAGTCTTATGCATTGAAGCAGCCCCTGAATGGGAAAAGCAAGTTCCCGCATCTCTATTTGCTTTAAGAACTATTTATTAGGCACGAAAGTACTGGATTTACACCTTCAGAATTAGTTTATGGTCGCAATCTTAGAACACCTGTAAAATTATTATATGAGCAATGGATTAATACTGAGGATGAAGGAAATAATGTTTTTGAATACGTTTTTCAATTGATAACTCTGTTAAAAAGATGTAAAGAGCTGGCTTTGGATAAAATGCTGCAAATGCAAACCAAAAGAAAAGTGTGGTACGATCGCAAAGCTATCAAAAGAGAATTCTCTGAAGGAGATTTAGTATTGGTTGTATCGACGAGTAAACCCAACAAATTAACAGTTGAATTGAAAGGTCCTGGGAAGATCGAGCAGAAATTATCCGAAACTAATTATGTTGTGAGTTTCGAAGGAAAAAAAATACCATAATCAAGTTTACTATGTTAACATGTTAAAACCTTATCATAAGCGAGCAGAATTGGTCAACTTTATGATTACAGAAGATAAATTTGATATTCAAGATATGGATGAGAACTTTCCAGCAATTGACTCTGAACCAACCTTGTTCGATTTTGAGGAAATTAAAGAAAGCCGTTCCTTAAAGGATAAACTAAATGAACAACAAATTCAAGAATTGCATGATATGTTATTAAAATTTTCAAAAATATTCTCTAATAAACCTGGTAAAACGCATTTAGTAACGCATGATATTCAACTGATAGAAAATACGCCGATCCATTTCAAACCCTTCAGAATGTCACCTAGGCAAACTGAAATATTAAAAACTGAAATTGATAAAATGCTTAAGCATAAAATAATTGAAATAGGAGATTCAGACTGCACATCCCCCCATGATTTTAGTAGAAGTAGCCAGTAGAGACCAAGACCTTGTATTGATTATAGAGAATTGAATAAGTTGACAAAAACACAATTCTTCCCATTAACAAATACAGAGTAACGAGTGCAGACTGTAGCAGCTTCAAAATACATATCTGTTTTAGATTTAACAAAAGGATACTGGCAAATACCGTTAACACATAAAGCACAAAGATTAGCCCCCTTTGTCACAAGTTTTGGAACATTTAGACCTTCATGTATGCGTTTTGGCCTTAAAAACGCACCATTTACATTTAGTAAAATGATGGCTGAAATACTTCATGGATGGGAACACTTTCCTGTACCTTACTTAGATGAAGTTGCAATATACTCGAACTCGTGGGAAGAGCATCTTAATCATCTGAATGGTATTTTGACAAAGATAAAGGATGCTGGTTTAACCATTAAACCAATAAAATGCAAATTCGCTGAAGATAGAGTAAAGTACTTGGAACGCACTGTAGGTCATGGCATAAGAACACCTAATGAAGTGAAAGTAAAAGCAGTCCTAAAGTTTTCCGTGCCGACCGCAAAAAGTCAAGTAAAAGCATTTCTAGGATTAGCAGGATACTATAATCATTATATTCCTATGTTCTCGTCTATAGTTGCACCTTTAACAGAAACTTTAAAAGGGAGGCTAAGGAAAGGGAAGATAAATTGGACAGAAGAATGTACAAGAGCCTTTAAAGAATTAAAGAAAAATGTCGCATCAGCCTATACTATACGCACCTGATTTCAATAAAGAGTTTATACTACTAACTGATGCTTCAAACTCTGTTATGGGTGTAATTTTAGTAACCTTAGCAAGAAATTTTCAGAAACTGAGAAAAAGTATTCTACTACAGAAAGAGAATGCGCTGCCATAATATTTGCTGTAAAGAAACTGCAATGTTATCTAGACGGGCATACTAAATTCCTCATCATGACGGACCATAACCCCTTAGTTTGGCTCAAAAATAATGCGAGTCTAAATCCGCGACTTATGAGATGGGCACTAGCATTACACACCTTATAATTATACAATAGTTCATCGAAATGGTAAAAACCATAAAAATGTAGTCGCATTCCCTGGCCTGATTAGTGATTTTTTTTTTATCTGTTTTGAAACTCATTTATTTTGTGTACTCTCTTTACTCTCATTCTGTTTGTATGTTTTTGATATTTATCTTTTCTATTTATAGTATACATATGAAATTGTGTTCTTTATATATATAATATATTTTGCGTTGTTAAAAAATACAAATGTTTTTTTAAAAAGTTTCTTGAAGAACAAAATATGCATAAATAATAGACACAAAGAGAAATTTTTATAAACTTTAATTTAAAATTTTTTTCATCTATTAAAGTTTTTTTGGAGGGTGGAGATGTTGTAATATTCGTAACGAATAAAAAAATATATAGATTTGTAGAATTATTAGAATATTTAAAGAAAAGAAATTAATTAGATAAAGGAATCGTTTGGTCATTAAAGAAATTAATTTAAAAATATCGTTTGGCTGTAAAAGAAATTAATTAAAAAATCGTTTGGCATTAATTCTTTTCTAAAGGTTATAAAAATAGTTTGGCAACGAGATATTTGTGTTTTTGCTAACGTTGCCTAGCAACGGCAAAGAATAAGGAATTGAACATGGAATTCAATGTAAGTGAGTGACGTATGTTTGTGATGTATGTGTTTGTTTCACATGTTTGTGCTGTGGAAAACGTCCAATAAATATATTATTTTTGATAAAGAGAGCTTCACGATTCTTCATGCTATGCTGAAATACATCACATAGTATTCAACAGCATTAACGATATTTGCCATAAAACCAAGAGTTTTTTGTGGGAATAGATTAAACATAGTTTATAACTCAAGACCAAATATCAATCAACGAAATGAGAACTTCCATTGAAAAAGAATGTTCCTAATTACAAGCTGACAAGCTTAGATACGTTTGCAACTTCATCCGTCAATTTTATCAGCAGCGTCAGTAATTCGAACGCTTCCGATAAATGACAAAACTCTACATTTGTATAAATTAATTTATGTTATAAAGCTTTGATTATGTTATTAATTGTTCGTGTATTGAAAATGTGCTTGCATTCTTGGGGCACCCTGCACAATCAAACGTTTTTGAACAACAAGTGAAAGATATCTGAAAAATGCGAGCACTGTATTATCTAGACACAAATGAAGAATAGAATTTGGTATTTCGTCGCTTAACAAGTAATATCACTTATCTCAATTTTTTTTAATTTCAAAGATACTCAATTTTTCGCAACCAATAACGGATATTTATCAATTTTTTTCACATCTAGTAGGAATATACAGTCTCATGTTTATATCAGATGTTAAAGAAATTCGGAAACATTCGTTATTGGTTGCGAAAAATTGAGTGTTTTCCTCCTCTTTGAAATTTCAGAACATTGAGACAAGTGGTGTTAAGCGACGATTTTCTCTGCTTTTAAAATAACATGAAATCTCATTTCAGATTTTCAACGAAATTAAAAAGTTTTTTTACAAGTAGTGATTCCCAATCTGTTTGCGTGGGGTGGGCAGGAAATAAGAAAAGGAAAACGCAAACTCATGAAGAAAATAAAAATCTGAAAACTGAATATTCAAAATCATAATAAGAACAGATGCATTCGATTATTCTGAAGTTATAACTACAAATATAAAATGTTCCCCTTAAAAATATGGAAATATATATACGTAATATGAAATATTTTTCAACAGCAACCCTCCAACGTCCGGGTTATTTTTATAGCTGTTTAGATGAAAACACTTGCAAATAAGTCGAAATACCTTTGCAACGAAACGAATTGCTATTTATATGCAAGGCTATGCTAGTATATTATTATTCAAGTCTGTAATTTATGCATGCAAATAAAAAGATAAATCTTTTACGTTTTTGTGAAAGGTTTATTTTAAATCTGGTTTGACTGTCTAGTTTATTTATATTCTACACTAGGCGCCTACGGCGACCAGCTGGTTCGCCAGTCTTGTATTAATAGTAATAAGGCAATTAAGGCTGACATTTTCAACATTTCAATTTTTGTAAGCTGAAAGCAATAATTGCAATAACGACAGGGAAATGAATTTAAAAACACAAACAGTGAACAGGTTAGTTAGTATAACTGAATTTTAATTCTTTATACACAAAACGAAAATGTACAGGATGTTTTTGCATATAATGAACTTTGAGTTAATCCCTTATATTTAAGTGTTAAAAAATGATAAGTAAACAGATTCTTTAAAAAATGGAAAAGATAATAAGTAATGAAAAATTTGAAGTACAATAGTTAAATTTCTCAGCTAAAAATAATTTACATAATAAAACTAATTAAAACTCAAAATAACTAAATAAAGTTTTTTCTGTAAAAAAAAGAGAATTGACTACATTTTATGAAACGCAAAACTAAATTCATGATAACCATTTAAGTCTAGTCAATAAAAACAACCATTTATAAATAAAATAATATTGAATTGAAATGCATGAAAAAAAACAAATCTTGAATAATTATTCTGTGCATAACAAACACACAAAAGCAACAAA
Organism: Araneus ventricosus; assembly: GCA_013235015.1. NCBI lineage: Eukaryota > Metazoa > Arthropoda > Arachnida > Araneae > Araneidae > Araneus > Araneus ventricosus. Next base: position 51,782 of record BGPR01000789.1, on the reverse strand, counting down.
CACACACTAAGACATTGAATATCTATAAACTATAAAAACACAAATTGTCGAATAATAGCTAATAATAGCAAATGATAAAAAATTATCTAAAACAGACATGCGTTTGAATAATAGTCAATAAAACTAAATTTACCATTCTAAAGCTATCTATTAGGCTTAATTAATCGCCGATGATAACATTGTGTGTGTATAGATGAGGAGACAATTTTAAAACAAAACAAAATGTTTAAAAATTACTGAGACAATAACATGAAATAAAATAAGCAAAAGTTAAATTAGAGTATTGGAAGAATTTAAATCTAATATTTCCTTTTAGGTATGCAAAAAAGAGGGAGGAAAGATGACGAAGTATTTGTTGACACTGACGAAGACAAATTCATGCGAGACACGAAATGGTGGGAGAAAGATGTGTAATCGCTGCTCTATCGAGTCCGTGTGAGGGCACGTTTGAAGCAGTTGTCATGGAGTATAGGCAAAAAAATTGGGGAGGGGGAAAGAATGCTGAAAAGAGAGAACTTATTTATATAAAATTGATCTGGAGCGCTTACAATTACATGAGGTAATTTTTAATATTAGGGAGATTTTCAAAGAATTTTTTTGGTAATTTTAGAATTAGATTAAACTCTTTAAGGCTAGGAGCTTAAGCACATTCCTCATATCAGTATTAAAAATGTGGAACGCTTCACCATTTTGCGTGTCATCCTTGCTAAGGAGCCATGATAATATTCTTTGTATCGTTCCAATTTTAGTACATATATGTACTGCTGAAGCGATTACATCAATAATAATTTTGTTCTGAAGATACTCGCGGCCATTACAGCTGCTACCACACCCCACCTCCCCTATGTCAATTTCTGCTCTCGCAACCAGCGACCTTAAAATTCCGATGACTTAAAGATAATTTTTTGCTCTTTAAAATGACATGAAAAATTTCTTCGTCAATCAATTTATTCAGAAGTTATTGGCAAAAACGACGAAATTTGGTTTAATTTTTAAATAATTTAAATTTGAATTAAATTTTTATAAAACGGCTCCGAAGTGCACATTTTCAGCATCCAAAGTACATCTGTGTCAAATTTGGTAGCTCTATGTTCTACGGTATTTTCTGTACACTGCCAACAGACGCATAGACACACACACAGACATTCATCTTTATTAGTATTAGAGATAGAGATATATGTGTTCGGTATTATTCTTTCAGGATTTTACTGAAATTTCAAAATTTTATTGCATTTTAAAATTAAATACTAAAATTTTCATATTATAAAAAATAGCAGCTTTGCGTCTTCATACCATAGGTGGCACTGCAATCTAAATAGTAATATGTTGCTCAATTTTAGCTGGTTTTATCTGAATTATTCATTCGATTATCCTTTTGTTTTCAAGATGGGGTTTTCATGCATTTAGATCTCAATATGGTCTTTGATGAAATAATATACCTAAATTTACATACATCTATGAATAACATGGAAATTGTAATTTTTTAATTTAATTTCTTTCTCTGTATTGCATAACTTTTTCTTATTTCAGTAGTTGCTCGGCAGAGCTCCACAAGCAGACGAGAGAGAGGATCCCTTCTCGTAGTGAACCATTCGTCAATAATGCGGTATTGCATGGCATGATCGAGACGCGATTTCTAGGCTACCCGACGCAAAAGGGTTTCCTATGTTATCCCCTCAACCCGAGCTCAGTTCGTGCATTGAATTATGGCATTTTTACACTTAATATCTAGAATTTTAGTCATTCATAGACGAATACTCAACACAGAAATGACGGGGAATCTATTAACATCTCAAGTGTTCGATAGGCTTTTAGTTGAATCAATACGACAACGCATTCAAAAATCAGAAGGGGGTCATCTAATTAAAAGGTGCAGAAAACTACACTGTTGAAGGGTTAAACTCCAAAATGAATTAGAAGCGCGGGAAAATTAGAACATTGGAAGAGGGTGCGACATTCAAAATAATATGAAAATTTGGCTTCGATAAGCCTAAAACTATGCGAATCGTTGAGTTTACGGTTGTTGAAGCAACTAATGGAGTACTTATACAAGCCGAAATAGTGATATACTAGAGGAGATCTTCCGATCAAAGTTTAATCACAGAAAAATTCTCCGGGATTTCATTGGGGAGATACGACTCCCTCAACAAAATTTCTACAGGAAGGCTTTCGAGAACTTTTCTTCTTTAGTCGGGCCTTCCTGGACACGGTGGTTACAACCTTTCGAACGAAGAGTGGGAGCAGCTTTTAAAATCCATTTTCCGGATCAGCGGGCGAGGCGTTTAAAGGGCAGCGAGGCGCGATCCCTGGAAAACGGGAAGAGGCTTTAAACTGTCATCGGCGGGAATTTCGGAAGGATAATCCATTATTTCTTGACATTCCATTCCAGGGGAGCATTTACTGCCCCTCCCCAAATTCTGTTCCCCTCCTTCTTTACTTTATCACCTCCACCCCTCACCCTGATCGAACTTTTCTTCTGGCCTTCGAACTGAGTAATGAACCCAGGATTCTCATGGGACTCGACTCCAAGATTTATTTCTCCCGTTCTGTAGCCATAGGTGGGGCAACAAAGTGGGATGTTTCGTCCCCGGACCCGTTTCTGGTCGAGTATATCGGTTTCTTGGAACGGTTTCACCTTCTAATGAAGATTGAAATGCCTGATGTCCGTTATCCATCATCTGGAAAAAAGGAGGAGATGAAGTGTTATTTTTGAAAAATGTTGGTCGAGTTTCAGGTTGTCATGTTCGAGGTGTACTCCTTTGAAGTAATTTAAAATAAAAATCAGAAGAATATCATTCAAAACTGAAGAATAAAAGAAGTAAAATCGTTCGATAGTTTATGGTTATGTAATAAGTATATGTAAAGCCAGTAAAAAAGATACAAATCAGAAAAATGCGTATAGCGTTATGTGGGGTTAGTCTGTCAACAGTATCTATTAAAGTTATTCTAGTTGGCTTCCTTGAAATCACGAATAGTGTAATCATTCAAATCTTCATGAATGCGCTTCAAAGTCCTTCCTAATGTTACAAATGTAACTTGCATACACGTTAAGAGCTTACCATGACGTGCTGCTAGAAATACAAGTAAATATACTAAGCTCTTTTTAGTTATATAAAACATCAATTTATTCAGGTTAATTCAATAAATTGTATTTTGCTTTCCTTACTTGTTTTCACCAATCCCTTATTGTATTATTTTAATTCTTGTCTTCATTCCCATTATCCAATGTCCCAAAGGTCTGGCATGCGTGTGACCTTGACTCCTGACTGTCGACTGGTGACGAGGTTTTGCAGGAATCACATACCCTTCTATTGCGTCGAGTGATTGTCCCTGCGTAAACGAAAACCAAGAGAGAAAAGATGTGATATAGAAGACAAGAGGTCCAGGCAGAACAGACCAAATTGTGTGCGATCCGGGTTAACAGAAGAGGATAACGCCAACTTAAAAATGATTTTGTTAGCATTGTAAATATTGGCATTAATATCATACCAGAGTTTTTTATTTTCTTATTAAAGAATGACCAAAAATCTTTCGCTTCATTTTAGAATGCGAAACAGATAACTCAAGCCACTAAAGAAACCTCTGCCGTGTTAGAATGTGTTATCAAGATATTACTCTAGTGCTTAATGCTTGAAGTTATCAAAATCATAATTAGTTTTGATTCTAATGTTAAGCCTTTTATGATTTCATTATTAAATGTATCCAATAAAAAATTAACAAAGTTATCATATACAGTATGTCTTTTGATTCTAAATAAGTCAAATTATAATTCAAATAATATGAATTAACAGACTAAGAATAAAATTTCAAATTAATTGTGTTATAATAATAACCAACCGATAAAAATTAAAACTAATATTTCAGTAACTTCACAATCTTAGCCGATTGGTTCTCGTTTGAAATTTCACATCATTACATGTATGAGAGAAAAGTCAAATGAATACTAACTTGATAAAATGACTCTTATATGTTTTGCATGCTTTCATGATTTTATTTATAATTTAATTCAATTAAAAACAACTCGTATATTTTCATCAAAAAAGGCGTATGTAATATAGGAAAATAATCTCATAAATAAAAAAATATTTATAAAACAAAGAATCAGACAAACTGTCGAAATGCATCAAATATTTTACACAATATTGAGTACTGTTGCATAATTTAACAAAATCGCATTATAATTTTAATTGCATACTACAGCACCACATTTCAAAGAAGTATTTTTCTTTTTTAAAAAAATCAAACTATACATATTTTTAATGTATATGCAGAAAACAGAAAAGCCTTCAAAAGCACTTTGAATACTTAACACAATATTGCATGTGTTACAAAATTTAATAATATTGCGACATTATTTTGCGAGCAAAATAAATATTATTGGATTACACTTCGAAGACATATACTCTATTTTTATTAAACTGAATACTTTTTTAAAAATAAATATGTCTTCAAAATGTCAAACAAATAATGAAAACAAATTAAGTATTTAATGCGACATATTAAACTAATTTTTTTTAATACCTTCAGGTTGTAAATGCGTCTTTAAGCCCCACATGTCTTAAAATGTGACGCTAATGCATGATATTAAAAATGTCACTTTGAATTGAAGAGCTAAATTCAGGTCCATTAGTAAATCCTTGAATTAGAACGAAATAAAAAGCCTCAATAATTGGCCTTAATAATTAATTTTCCAGTCACTAAAAACAAGCAACGGGGAAAACAGTTTAACAGACTTCGTCTATTCTTCTAAATTATTTTTTTTTCTTCTAGACTTTTATAATAAACGGAATATTGTCTCACCCTTCATCCTTCCCCCATCCCCTCTTAATGAACTGTAAAATGTGCAGGGGGAGTTTAAAAAAGAATATGGAATCGGCGGGTATTTATTGAAAATAAATTATCTGCTTTCTGTTTTAATTGCATCTTTTTCTATCGTGATTTTAATGCGTTTTTCACTAAAGAGGTTCGGCTCAAAAGATTACCACTTTATTAAATAGGAGTTTATATTTTGTCTGCCTGCCTTATAAGATTATTCCACGATCATCTCGAAAATGTAAAACTAAATAATTACTTTAAGATGAAATCGGCTTCTGGATATAACGAGACGTGAAATACTTTTTCAAAAATAAATTTGGATTTGGAGATAATTTCAATTTTAAAGAGATGTTTTTATTTGCTTCTTGCAGTTTTGTTTATTTTATTAAATGAAGTAAAGTAAACAGAATGACTCTATTTTCCATTTGATAATTTGCTTTGATTTTTTCGGCTGAATAAAAGAACTGTTGCATTGAGCCAGAATTATGAGCCTCAAAGGAATGGATATTTAATGAAATGTTGTAATCAGTTTTTAACTCACTTTAGGATGTGCTAGAGTTTTATAATTTTGTACCCTTATTCTTATGGCAATACGATATTTTAACATTTTCAGAACAATGTCATGAATCGATTAATTTAATTTAATTTTGTTTCCATACGGTGACGCCACTTGGTAGTGCATGTGAGAAAAAAAATTGATTTCAAGATTCCATTACGTTTATAATGAGTTAAAAATTAATCAGTAAAAGAAACTTTTTGCTTATAATAATGTGTTCTTTAAACACTTTTATTTTATAAATATTCTTCAGTAATGGTTATTCTTGTAACATAACTTCTAAGATTGTATTTAACAATAGTAAAAACAAATACATGTGTCTGTCTAATGGCTCTCTATCGGACAGACCGTTGGACTTTAGCTAGCAAATTTGGCCAAGGAAATTTGGAAGGTAATGAATGATATGTACCTTGGAGCGGTTTTTTAATAAACATTAAATGGATTTTTAGTATATTAAATTTTTTGAGATTTTTTTTGTCAGTGACTTCCATTGTTCAAAGATTACTTTTTAACAATATTAAAATGAAAAAAAAAACTTTTTCTACTCATATTAGCAGAGACATACGATTTTATCTCCAATTTTCGAAAATTAAAAAGCAATTATGAATCTATTCTCTAGTCAGTTACAGAATTTCAAATAATTTTCACAGGCTCATCAGTTTCCTCTCTCACAATTCTTAAGTCCTAAGCATAAACTCAAAAAAAAAGGCTTACCTAGGAGCCTCGAGCTCCTTTTTAAATCCTGAGTTAGAGAAGACTTTTTTTATTTATTCGTTTTCTTTTTATATATAAATATTGAAAACGTTACCTAAAAAAATTTAATAATTCCTCTTTTTCCTGAAAAAAAAGGCAAGCACGATGTTAAATGATAAATTTCAATTAAATTAACAAAAGTTCTTGCGAGAAATTGCGGCAAAAGGCCATCATTAGTCGACAACCGGGACAATCAAGCACATACGCATATGCAGACATTTGGGGCAGTGGGATTGAGTACAGGACAAAATTTGCCAGCCGTTTCTTCTTTTTCCCTCCCGATTATGGATGACCACAGATTGTGGGTTGGTTAGGATATTTCGCTGCAAGTGGCGATATTTTGCTCAGATCAGGGGGCCTCTTATTTTGAACAGCGACTGTTCTTGTGTAAAGAGGTCTTACATATGAAGAATTGTACAACTGATTTTTATCAGCCATATATCAAATATAACTTATTTGAACTTCCATCAAACTTCTTTAACTCATTCGCTTCCGTAAGAGGAATAATCCTCAATCGATGACCGTCAGTTATCACCAGAAGCGGAATCAGAGGAGGCCCGGGCAAACCGGGCAACTGCCCGTGGCACCAAAGCTGGAATGTAAAGGGGAGATAATTGACATGAGAGCTCTGGCGAAAACGGCAAAAAATTTTCCTTTCATCTTGGCGCCCCCTCTCCAGTTTTTCGTACAGGCGCCCGGATCAAATCTCTAGACCCTGGAGGGGTCTCAAAATCTGTTCCACGAACATCAGGCCATAAAATTTGGTGGGTCATTCACAGGTCAGATTGCGCAGACTGCACCCACGGACAACCCGATTCTAGGGTTTCGGATTGACCATAGGTGCGGTCCGGTCTACTGTGCCTCCTCCTCACCCCGCTTTCAAAACTAGCCCTCCCTGCCCTAATTTCCCTAGAATGACTGCCAACCACACTCTCCCTTCCTCATTTCATGGTTTTTCCTTTGGTCCGAGAGGCTCGTTCCCCCTAACCGACTATTGTATTTCAGTTTTATGGCATAGTGGGTAAATATTAAAAATATTAAACCGCTTGAAAATGCAACTTTTCTCCTGGTCTACACCATTTCTCATCGGCTTCTTACTTTGACGAAATGTTTTGGCACACTGTGTTGAAAGAAAAACCGGTGAATGCCACGCTTTATTTTTATTCTGAACAGAAAATTTAAATTGTGATAATACTATACCTATAAGTGCTGTGTATTTCGCTAAAAATGTCAGAAAAATCAGGTATGTTTTATGGGGAAAGAAAGGCACGGATAGCAGCAGAAAACGAAAAGCAGGAGTCTATTTTGCAAAAAATTCATCAAAATAGAAAATATTGAATCCAGAGAGGGTCTGTCAACAACAGAAGGCCCATCTTTAACTTCAGAAAACAAGAAGTGCCTGTGAATTCAACACCACAGGTAATTTTGTTGTTATCATTCTGGTGTGTTATTTTAAAATTTTCAGAATTAAATATCTATTATTTCGATATTGACAAAACTAATATTGTAGATTGTACAAAAAAGCACTATTTAACAAGTTAACTCGTTTACAAGGACCAAGTGGGAGAGCATGCAAAGTTACAATTACTTGAACCAGAAGCAGTAGAACATTTGAAACCGTCTTATAAGCGACTGTGTGAAGAATCTAGCAACAAACAAGTTAGTAAACCAAACTAGTTTGTAAACCGAAAATACAGACAACAGTACTGAGAGTGATAAGGTTTGTTGGATTTTAACTTAAGCATTACTCTTAAAATAGTAATAATATTCAAACTGTTTTTTGAAAAATCAAATTTGTGCGCATAAAGTTCCCATACATTTTTTCCAATCATCAGAAAGTGCTAAACATTAGAGGCAAACTTGTAAAATTACAAACTATTTTCACAGAATTTTTTTTTCCTTGATAAGTTTGTGATTTTTAAAAAAATTGTAACACGGCTAAAAAAAGTAGTAAATCGTTTCACATCCATAAGCAAGGTATATGGTCAGGGCTGGATTACCAAATAGGCAACTGCCTATGGGCCCTGCAATTTTGGGGAGGCGCCCGATATTATTATTTTTTAAAATTATTTTCAGGGCTTCCATTTGATTTACAAGAAGTGTGTTCTAGAATTTACTGAACTTAAAATCCATTGTCGTTTAAATTCAGAACATTATGCTTGGAATATTTTTAATGTTTTCGAATTTATTAACAGATCAATTGGTCACATTTTAACAGTCCTGTGAAACTTTATATTAAAATATTTAAATTGTGTTAAAAAGTTTTATAATTTTTTAACCATTTTATTTAAAATTTCAGTTTGTCATATTGTTTGTTGCTCAAAAACTGCTTATTTAGACATTAAATTTAAATCAATAAAGTTATCTGGTTTTGGAAGTTGGGGTGGAGGCCCAAAAACTTACATTGCCTATACTGCCCTCCTAAATGTGAAAGGCGTATCTCAATATTTTTTAATTTTCAGATTTTTCCTACTTCCCCTGTGACCTTCCCAGCACTATTCCTAAGCAAGAAGGTCGTATCCTAATAAAAAATAGCAGAAAGCCACTAAAGAATTATGTGTATGTTATAAACTAACGCAGTTAACAGTCACGCAGTGAATTTTTCTGACGCTACCAGTAACTGTTGCTACTGGCGAGAGAAGTTTTTCGAAACTGAGACTGATTCAAACATAGTATCTGCGTTCTAGCATGTCGCAGGAGCGGCTAGTTGGTTTGGCAACCATATCAATTGAACGGGACCTTCTGCAGAACAGTGATATTGAGAATATTATGAAATATTTTGCAGATAAAAAGACAAGAACAGGGATTACGTGAAGAGAATTTATAATATTGTGTAAAAAAATCAAATATTTTAAAAATAAATTTGTTCAGTACATTATTTTAGTTTCTGCAAGACTTCTTTATATTCTTAAAAATATCTCAAATTAAAAAATTCTGCCCATAACATTATTAAGTCAGATTTGCAGGTAAAACATGCATATTTCTAAGTAAACTTTTGTTGGAAATTTAAAATACAGACAATATAGAATTTAAAAATTACGTTGATTGGGGGGGGGGGCGCCAAATTGTTGTCTTGCCCGGTTGGTAAAATTACCTCGGGCCGCCTCTGAGCGGAATAATCTGCTCTCGCGGTATGCTGCTGCGATAAAACATTTCATGAACTTCTTACGAGGCTAAGATTTCGAGGCTTAAAGGTCACCATATTAATTAAATAGATCTAGGAACTATTTCAGTTTATTTTCTGCACAGATGTATAATACTATCTTTTGCCTAATCATTACACGTAATTTTTAAGCGAAACCAGTATTAAAGAAAAGTACAAGAACTCTCTCTGTGCGGTGCCGGCTGTCAATCCTGATGAATAACGCTATTCAGAGCTATGATGCAAATGCGTTAAGACTCCCCTACGTCTTTCTTTTGCTATTCTTTCTATAAGGTCCTTTTCTACTTAAATCCACATAAAATGCACGTCTTTGCACCTGTATGTTTTCCTTCGCCGTTTAAAAACAAAACTAGAAGATTTGCGCCCGTCTAGGATGGGATTTTAGCCCGCCAACAATATCTCAAATCTGATTGTCACAGATTTACTAACAAAAGTTGTAGTAATAAGTAAGTTGTAATCTCATGCACATTGACGGAGTGCTTAAGAAATGAAAAAATTATAATTTGTAGTAAATTTTAGATGTAAATATATATGAATATTAAAAGTGAACAATAAATGTATCAACTAAAAAACTTCATTATAAAAAACATTCTTTGTGAAATATCTGTTTTCGTTTAACAATACTCCTTGTTTTGTGTATTTTTTCATTTCAACTTTAACATGGATGGGATTCTGGCATCTTGTAACGCAACATAAAGCTGCCCATGTGGAAAAACAGGCTCATCCAAGAGAATTTCTACTCGCTCAAAACTGGATTAAAAACAATTAGTAAAGAACAGGACAAATGCTTATCCTTTGTTGAATTAACGGTCTTCCACTGACTCCAGAAATCCTCCAACTGATCCCCGAAGTGAGAATAAATCAATCAGCATAAACCGTAACAGACTCCCGTATGTTAAAATAAAAAAGAAAGATAATTGCTAAACTCGGCTGGAAAAAAAACCCTGTCAAATAGCAATAACTTCAGTTGGATACTTTGAAGACCCTATAATTTAGCAGAAAGAATTAAGTTTGCCAACACTCAGAGAAAAAAATACACAAAATAAACAAAAAAAATGCTGAAAGATTATATTAAGAAAATAAATTAATTCTGGTATAACTCTTATTTGATATTAACGGAGTTCCGCGTCAATGAATCAACATAAAATAAAAATAATAAATTAAACTGCTGAATTTAGCTAAAAAAAACCTGCCATAACTTCTACTTGAAATTAAATCACCACAGAATCCAAACAGTATTCCATGGTGTGTATGCTAATTTGTAGACAGAATGTCTGCGTCTGGTCTGAATCTCTTTTGGCACGTAGCCACGCCCACATTCCTGAGCGTTAAAGACTTCGCATGCCTTTTCTATTTTGATGCTCTGTGTTCTAATTTTCATTTCTCCTTGATTATTCTCTTGCGTATTTTTGGCAAAAAAAGATCTGTTTGAACCGAGGCGGCCTGACCACATAGTCTTGGTTTGAGTCACAATTCCGTTAAAAAGGCACCATGGACATGAGGTGGCTCAGATGGTTTCATCAGTTAGTGAGATGCTGCTTCATATGTCTTCGTCATGAGACCGTGGCTGAAAATTCCGCAGTTACTTGCACGCCAAATAATTCTTTATTATGGAATTTAAATGCACCAAATTATATGAAGAAAAATTTATTGAAAAAACACTTTTATTTTCTTGTGTAAGAGAATGAGGACAGAACTGCAGAACTTATTTCTAACTTTTCCCCTAGAACAAGTCTCATGGATTTCTACAGGATAAAATTGTTTTGAAAAGTATATCCAGGATAAAGTTCCAGTTACTCAGAACCATCGTTTCTTTTATCTTTTGATATTGAAACTTAATTATCATTAATTATACAGCTACTCATTATCGGTGATCCATTAATTACCAATTATACAAATAAGAATAATACACAGTGTGGCATAGAAATCCGACTTCGAAAAATAACATAGCTACTAGAAAACCATGGGATAGGTGACGCAATTTAATCTTAGTTTTATAAAATTGTTCTCTAGAAGGGGAAAATCTAGCAAGGAGCTAAAATTAATGATGAAATCCAATCCTTTCAACGATCAAATCTTCAACAAGCGACCATTAAGAAAGAAAAAAGAAAGCAGCATTAAAAATTTCTGAGCATGTTTTATTCCTAACGCGGATGAATATCACATTACAGAAATTTTACGCGAGTTTTGGGGCAGTAAATAACTTTATGAGCCACAATTCATTTGTCCTCGAGTTGAAGGAAATAAAAGCAACGGAATTTGCACGGGAGGAATTAGAATTAAATCTTTTTCAACACAAACTGATCGGCACATTTTTTCCATCTCGCAAGCATGCGTCGGGAATAAGTGTAATGGACTCTTTGATACGACCGTAAAAATTCGTCAGGAATTTTCGTAATGCCTGCCATTCGATATTTACGCTTTCGCAAGCAGAATAATAGATACGACAGGGCGAGCGTAAAGCGTTTTCTTAATTAAAACTGGAGAATCGTAATTGCCGCTTTTAAATTCCACGCCGATCGTTTTTCGTTAATGATCCAAAAGGCTTCCTCCGAAGAAGAAAATGAGAGAGAAGAAGAAAATCGAGTAATTATTATAATAGATAAAGTTGTTAGAATTGTCGGAATGAAGTCAATGAGAGAAAATAGGCACACTGGCGTCGGAAAGAAGACCAAGTTTGGATCATTAGGAATGGGGATAATTATAATTGGGGGGAGGGTTCCTCATTCATGGTCATTACGAATGATGACCATGGGTGAAGAATTGGAAGTCAGTCAGTGAGATGAAAAAAAAAGGCGCCCAGGGAAATAAATGTAAAAGAAATTTGATTCCATTCGTTAAGCTAAAATGGAAGGATTTTATAGTTTAAAAAAAATTCTGAGAAATTACAACGTATCAAATAGTGCTTTGACCTAATAAATGAATACTGCAGTTTATAAAAGTGTTCACAGAAGGAGAAAAGTCTGGAAACAGGAACTCATCTGTAACCGGAACATTAAATTCCAGTACTTAAATCTGCAAGAGTATGAATATTTTCACTAGATCGCAATCAACTAGTTAAGGACAACTCAAAAATTACATATGCAATTGTGATACGTAACGCAATATTTTTAGTCTTAATAACCTTCAATTCATTATCGAACATAACAATCGTGCATCAAGGTAGAATCTTGCCTTCAGTGTTGGTCGATTATAACTCGAGGATCCGATTACATCAAAGAATCATCATGTTTATTGGGTTAGTGTACGCTTAGTACACTTGGAAACAATACTGAAAAAGAATGTATGCAATTAATGTAAATGTATACAGATTAACAAATTCAGTTAATCTCTACTAACAATAAAGGAGAATACGTGTGTGTAACGTATTTCTCTTTCATTGTTGTAATCCGAAATAATACATTTTGCTTTCATATTTTATTTCATCAAAATTTTTGTTAAACCTGTAAATGTAACAAAATGTACACAAAGTAATATCACTACCGAGATATTACTTTGCTTGTATTAAGAAACATAAGCTGAAGCGTTATGGCTGCTATGTTTTCATTCTTTTTGGCGTAGACTTACGTCTCTCCATAGTGGTGTGTCGGAAAAGGAAAAAATTAGGACGCTTTTCGCGCTAAAGTTAAACGCAACCAAATAACATTCATTTAACATAGAAAGGTAGGCATTGAAGATTGAAAAATAATTTTAGAATTTGTAATTACAGTTTAGTTACAGTCGAATTGCAAAGTTGGTGAAAATCAGGAAGAATTTTACATAGATAGAGTAACTTAGACTAATAGTCACTATATGTTATAGAGTTAATAGTCACGTAGAGCTACTTTAGTCGCAGAAAGTCCCAGTTGAGTGAGGTAAGTAAGTCTACGCCCTTCAATCCCAGCGGGCGTTTCGCAGAGACAGCCTCCCATCGATTTTTTTTTCCAACATGTTTTATTCCAGCTAACATGCCGCTGGCTATAAAATGTGCTGCATCATTTTAATATTGAAATCAAATGCATATTTTACAAGAGGAATAAGAAAGTGCCGACAACGTGCAATTAGAGGTTACAGTTATTTGACAACAATAGGGACATTTATACATGCAATAAGCAGAACAGGTCCAAGGTCACTAATAGAACACTACCACAATCTGAAGTTTAAAATTGCGTTGCTAAGAGAACCAAGAATATAAAATGATGCAAGATTCAACTGAAATCAAATTTCCAGTGAAGGAATAAATAAAGAAATTTTATAGGATGCTAATTTCCTTTATTATCGTGTTCAATTCAGTATCAAATATACAGCTTTTCTTATCCGTCCAGTTAGTTAAAAAGCTAGCTAGGGTTTACGTCATGAATTTGTTTCTTTTATTGAATTGTCGCTCCTGCTACACCGTTCGAGGATCAAGTTACCTGGTTTCCTTAACCCTCTGACCTACGAACTTATTTGAATTCCTAATTAGATGCCACCACTCATTTGGGATATTTTTTTATTATTTCACTCTATTTAAGATGGTAATGGATATTTGAGACATTTAAGCGTGTCCAAGTTATTTTTGTATTTAAAATAATTTGTTACGTTGACTTAATTACGGATTTAAATAGCAGAATTTCTGTAATTCGATGCACGCCGATGGCCAAGGCATTATGTGATATCTGAACTTCTTTTTGATTCTGAATGACATGTTTAGTTAACTTTCTCATTACCTGAGCGATTCAGATGGCCTTGAATCCAACTTAAAAAATAAAAATCTTCTTATTTTTCATGGCTTTGTGAATTCTGGTTTTTGCCAAAGCCATTTAATTGCCAATTAATTGCCAATGCCATTTAATTATCACACCAGAACTTGGTGTCTTTCACAGATAACTATACTCGACGTTCACTGCAATCAACAAGCGCACATCTGCGATTAAAACAGCTATGAAAACACAAATTGTGCCATCTTTTTAAATTCCAATGTTAAAATCCAGCAGATGATTACAAATGAATTTTATTAATTAGGCGCAGTTATGTAATTACAAACCAGCATCAAAATACATATTTTGAGGTGTTTACGCAAAAAAGTACAGGAGGAATTCTAATGCTATATTTTGTTCCAAAACTGCATGGATTAGTCTGTTGTGCAATGGTTGGAATGGAGTTCACTCAATTTTGAGTGGTAAAATTCACTCAGCCAGGTACAGCTTGTGAAAGTGAATCTGAAATTCATAAAATGGTAGTTGATGTGGCCTCACTTCTTATAATTTTATTTTGTTTCTTTTCTGCTTTTTTAAAAAATTTATTTACTATTTATTATATTTTATTAATGTCTCACTTTTTGCTTATTTTTATGTAAGTTTATTTATTTATTATGTTGTTTGTATTTTAATGTATTTATAGTTACATTTTTATTTTGTATTTTATTACTTATATTGTATTATATTACTTATATTGTTTTATATTGTGCTGTATCGTATTGTATTAGTCTAATATTTGTATTGAAATTTTTCTTCCCGCCATGGCATGCTTTACGCCCTTTGGGTAGCAGGGTCGGCGTGGGCAATAAAAAGAAAATGATAGTTGGTTGCCGGGTAGATAGTTCTACCTAATTGTGCCTCGTTGTAACTGAAAGTGTACCACTCCTTATAACTTTTAAACAGTGCCCGCAGAAACAGTGTCTGCAGAAAGTACAATAATGGTAATTTCTTATTCAAATATACAAGGGGATTATGAATAACTGTTCGGAGTCAGATTTGCCACGTTTACACAGCAACATATGGTTGCAAATTCAACAGTGTAGGGATCGTCGTGACGGAGAAGTAGGGAAAAGAATAAGACCCTGCCCTGGATGTCCAGATGCTACAGGACACCCAGGGCAGGATTATCAAATAGGCAAAGTAGGCCTGTGGACCCAGCAACTTTTGGGGGACCCGAAGCCTTGGGATATTTTTGCAGTATTTTCAGTGTAATCTAGTTTCGTCTTTCATTTGATTTACAAGGACTTGAACAGATTCAATTTAAAATCAAGAATCGTTTAAATTTCAGAGCATTATTTATTCTCTTAGGATTTTCCACATGTCTTCGAATTCGCGGGCAGATTATGATTTATTTTACAGTTGAGCTGACTGACTTACTGAATTGGTCAACAGCCCTGGCAAACTTTGTATTAGAGTTTTTAGATTGTATTAAAAAACTTCGGTAATTTTTTTTTATTTAAAATTACTTTAAAAAGAAGAGAGAGAGAGAAATCGACTCTTTGAGAATGTGACCCTCAGTTAAATGTTTTGAAATTTCAGTTTATCGTAACATTTGTTGCTTAAAAACTGCTTATATAGCCAAGAAGACAAGCAACAAATTAATATCGCTAAAAAGTGAATGGTTCTGAGAGTTGGGGCACGGGGCCCCGATTCTTGTATTGCCTAAGGACCCCTGCAGGACTTAATATGGCCCTGAGGATACCATGTTCTGCCGGAACATAACTTTTAGAACATTTCCTCCCAGGTTAGCTTCTCCCTCGAACTGTGGTGACAGTAGGTAAGGGTTGTGCACTGTGTTGTTTTGTTGCTCTTTGGTTTTCAAACGCCCACAGGTATGCACAAGATCACACTGTCCTTTGAAATTGTAGTTCCGTCGGTGAAAAAAACCCAGGTTGGAAAATCACTTGCGCTGCGACTTGTTGCTTCACTGTCACAGCGATCACTCTAACTACCATGTGCCATGTTAGTGACCATTCTAACTATTGTATGTCATGTTAGCGCCCTCATATTCTAATGTTGTGATTGCTTGTCTGTGTTTTGCTGACCTCCTTGCAAGTTACTGAACAACTGTTCTGCATCACCTTTTATAATCTATCAAGTAAGGAGCATCCTGAAAATGTTTTCGTATAGTAAAGAATCTTTTATATATATAAGTCTTATACGTATTCTGTAACGCAAATATTTAAAAGATTTGGGCCTCTGAATAAACCTTAAAACGGGGTTATTTTGCACTCGTGGACGTAACTTCGCACCATCGCAAAGTTTGTGTGAAAAGTGAAATGGAGACTAGCTAATTAGGGGTACGGGATTGAGATTTTTTTCTAGCTTCTTGGTAACGCTGACTACTGTATTTCATTCTTTAAATGTATATAATAATCATTCAGGAGGTTCCAGAAGGAAAGGACAATGAGCCAATTTTTCAGCGAAAATTATGGTGCTGAAAAATCGGTCTCTGTTGAGGAAAGTATGGCATTTCTGAAGGCAAGTGCATTTAAATGTGAAAGATAATAAGCCTATAACTTTCATTTTGTTGCTTTGAATGCCAATTATATTTGTTAGTTAAGATATAATTAATCTTTTTCGGACCTGGGGTAACTTTGCACCGAAAAGGAGGAATTCGTTGCACCGTGGAAATTTGTGATCAACAGCTAGTTTTTTTTTAAATTTATTTTTGTATTAAATAAATAATAAAAATGTTTACTTAAGCTTCAGATATGCCCAGGATGTATAAAAGGAAGTTAGGGACTTGTAATCATATGAAGTTCTTTCCAGAGACCTTAGAAGCTTGATTTAACGTGATTTCACAAGTTTAGGGTATTTGTAAAGAGGCAGAAACTTTTTTTGGTACCCCAAATGAACTGTTACGAAAGAAAGCTAATTCATGTAACTAAGCATGGAAATAATCTGGCTTTCTCCAATGAGAAGGAAAAGGCCGTTGCAGCATGTAGTCCAATTTAGTGACTTCGGTTTTCCTGTCAATAGCTAGATCTTAAAATGATAATAAACGTTTATCTTACTAAGAAGGTGTGGTAATAGACAGATATATTAATAACAAACCCGGCAATAATTGGATAAAAGGATTTCTAAAACGCCATCCTGATTGGACCGAATGCAATGACGTAAAACTGTTAATTATAATCAGACATTTATGAAATTTATTTTTCTTGTATATTTACACCCAGGCTATCAATAAATATATCTAGAATTGCATCCAGATAATTTATTTTTAATTTATTTTAATTAAAAAATTAACGAATGCAAAGTATCCCCACCTATGAGGAAACTTTGTACCAAAATTTCGAAAAATCATAATTAATTATTAAATCACTGAATGATCCAAGTTTTGCTGCAAAATGTTTTTCTAATAATCCCTCAATAAGGAAAAAATTAGAAAATGCCTTATTGTAGAGAAATACTTGTAACTAATCTCAAAATTCTGTCGGAAGTCATGAAAATCGGTGAAAAGTAACCCCGTTTTGCGGAACTAGTGGAATTGCAGTGCATTGGGTCTGAATGCATAATAGAGAATGGAACTAATCTCTCGAGACATAATGCAAAGAAAATTTCCAAGAGGTAGTTTTTTTTTTTGCTTTCTAAAAGTTATGTCTGCACAGAATAGTTTCTCAGAATGGATTGGATTCTGGAGACATTCTGGGGCCGCTGGGGCCTCGTCGGAGTGACTCGGCTTCGCGGGTTCGAGACTCTATTCCACGGATAATCCGCCATGTATTCTGGCCTGGTGCACGTTAAAACTGTCAAAGGTGAAACGTCCTTCCGCTGGTGTGGTGCAGAAGCTTAGACAGGAGGGTTCCGGCTCAAATGTCGCCTCGTCATCTGATCACAGTTCTGTGCAAAACAGCCCTCTTAAAGCTCCAAACGGATCATTGGGCTGACTTAAGAGTAGGAGAACTTCGAGTCGTTTGTTCGCTGAAAGCTTCTTTGTCTCAAATTTATGCCAAAGAATTGAGAGCAAGAACTCTGCTTTGAACTGATTGATTGATTACTAGGGAGAGAAATACTGAGAAAACTTCTATAAAAACTCTAGCTTAAAATGTGCGTTCAGAAGTAGTTTTACCCGGTTGCTTAAATTTAGCTTAAAATGTGCGTTCAGAAGTAGTTTTACCTGGTTGAAAAGGAGCAAAAAGTTAAAAAGGAAAGATCAGCGCTGAATGTGACGCAAAAAATTCATATTAATGAAAATTTTCTTTTTTGCATCATCTCATAGATCAAACATTCATGAGAAAGATAGTGGAATATAACCAAAATTACGTCTTAAATATTCTCTTTGATTTTCATATTTTTTGCACTGAAATAAAAGGTGTTCCATATTTTCTTCTTTCTTGCACGTACTCTAGAAGGGAGACGAAGTCAGACGGAATTTTAAAAGTTTAGCTTTGATAGAGCACGTTCTGGTTCTTGGCTGACTTAAATTAACTAATAACTCTGAAGGCATGCCTTAATAAAACGCAGCCATGCAATTGAGATCTAACGCCAAAATACTAGGTTTGAAATATAGCTGTTTTCTCAAAGAAATATAAAAAGATTTCTAAGACTATGTAATTCCAAAATAGATAACCACAGGGGTGGCGCTAGTGGGGGAACGGGGGATGTTGCGCCCCACCCCATCGGGGAAATAAATTTTTGTACCCCGTTCAAGCAATGGGGTATCCAACAAGTCGATAAATAAACACCTGGGGAAAGTTTTAGACCAATTTCATTACACCCCTCCCCCCGTACACCAGGTCGTACCCCCTCTAACACCACTCCTGGATAACCTTATTGCAAGTAGTCTATTGCACTTTGGAATAGAAATGGCTCAGTTTTGCATAGCAGACTACATACATTCTAACGATATTTACAAGAGTGCATCCAAAATACAAATTCCGGATCGTCCAGCTGAAACAGCACCAAGCTGTTCAAATTTGAATGGCGAGGCTGATATCAAATATGTGACGAAAGAATAAGAAGAGGATATTTCTAAATCTTATCTCAACTAAGATACGAAATCTGAAAACTTAAATACAGATAGATGCAAAGTGCGCCATGCTGTAGAATAACAATTTCGAGGATATCTAGTTACGAATCTGTTCTATATTTCGACGAGCGTGTGGAACTAATTTCCTTCGAGAGCCGAAACCTTATTAATACTTTCATGTCGAGACATTCGACGAAGGCTCGAATTGCTCTCCAGAGAAGTATAAAACTGCTCGTTATGACAAATGAGCTCGGTAATCGCCTGCTGGTAAAATAATGGCTGAGGAAACGGAACAATTAATGAAATGAATTGTTTCTTTAAAGCACCAGATACGATGTTTCGTTTGATTATAAAGATTTGTGACGTTTCAGTAAGTTTCTGCTTTATAAAGCTAGTGGTTTTTGCTTTTTCGAATACAGATTGTACATAAAGAACGTGTTAATGCAGATGTTGGCAATATTCCTTCAGATGTTAAAAATAGTCTTTCAGATCAATTTCATTTAGATGTTTGAAATAATCATTTGCTACAGAAAATTAGAATACTAAGTCTTTTCGTTGAAGCCCTTTGTTTCAGAAAACATCTATCGTAGGGGTTCTCAACCTTTTCTCCCTCGCGTACCCCTTGATTATTCTTTTCATTTTCGCGTACCCCCTACTGTCATACCCGCCCCCCGCCCCCCAATCATCCGTCTATGCAAAGAAGTTCCTATCAATAATGTTAAGGGCTTAGGTAAGCTTAAGAGTCAAATAAGGCGAATTAATGGCATTTGCAGGACTTATTTTTAATTTTATATTTTATTCCAATTTTAAAATAGTATTAGTTAAACGGCAAAACAAATAAAAACAGAGTTGTAATAATTTCACATTAACTTAAAAAGTTAGCTAAAAATTACACTTCGTAATAATCAGTAATTCAAATGGAAGAAAATTTCAATGCGATCCTTAAGCTTGTTTCGTGGAGCTGAGTTTTATAAAACTGGGTTCAAATGAAGAAATATATAATCTGATGTCTGGAGCTGCGTCAAGCTTATTTCGATATTTATTCTTAATATATGTATAAGACGAGAATGCTCTTTCCACAAGTTCTGTGTTCGTGAAAGGTATTAAAAATTTTATTGCTTTAACACCGAGTTCTTGGTATTCTTCTTTCACTGCTACTCAGAAGTCAATCAAATTTCTTTTTTTTAATTCAGATTCTAATACAGAATCAGTGGAAAGTTCGATTAATGTTTCTTTCTCGCAAATTGTTAATTTTTCAACTTTTTGAAAAAACGCTTCTTTGAATGGATTTAAAATTCACATATCTGAATCACTGCGCTTCGGAAAATATTGTCTGAATGACAACCTAAGTCCTTTTAAATGTTCTATTATACTAGTTTTTACTTGTTTTGTTAATTTAAGTTCGTTCTCAGATAAAAAGCTGTGAAGTGTCTCAAAAACTTCATACTGTTATTTTTTATACAGGATTCCCAAAAATTCAGTTTCTTAATCATAAACTCGATTTTTTTCAGTTACCTTAAAAATGGTTATGGAATGGTTCTGCAATCCTAAATTAAGTTTATTTATTTCTGAAAAAAATGTCAGATAAGTACGTAAACTGCTGCAACCATTCACTTTCATAAAATTTTGAGTTCAACGTAAGAGGGTGGTCTTCAAAAAACATATGAACTTCATGTCTCGGTTCAAACAATCTTGCGAGTACATTTCCTCGCGAAAGCCATCTCACTTCTGTGTGCAAAAGTAACGTAGTATGTAGGCTGCCCATGTATCCACACAAAGATTTGAACAATCGGGTGTTAGCTGAATCAGCCGCTAAATGGCGTATTAGTAAAGATGGTTTCATCCTGCCATTTGACAATATCTCCCCACAAACAACGCTGAGTGGTTTTGAATAATCTTCATCACCCGTGACGAAAGATCCATATATTAAATATCCGTTAGAATATTTTCTCTTCTTCGAAGGCACACTGATGTTCTGAGGGGTTTTTTTAAACAAAAACAATTTTATTTCTTACCTGAACAGGCCAATCAGTCGGCCTTGGCACTTCATGATTATCTTCTTGGTGATCCACAGTTATCTCCATAGCTCCCAAATCTCTGGTTCGAATTTCAGTTCTAGATGCCGATCTCTTAAGAGTTCCAGTTTTCAACCACTTGTCCATTTTGAGAAATCAAACAATATCGAATTAAGTCGCTCTAAAAATAAGCACTTTAAATTGAGCATGCATAGCCTATAAACACCAGTTTTGTGCCACAAAACAAACCAAACCAATCAAATTGAGCACCGATAAAATACAAAGCTTGATTTATATGAACAGTCGTTATTCATTATATATCCCAATCGAGCAATTAATGATGCCTGCGTTTAATCATGCTTTTAATAAAAACGTCAAAACAAGAATCTTTGAGAGGATTCCGGATTGTTCTCAATAAGCCTTAACTAGAAGAACAAAAATAACCAGCCGGAGTTGTCTTCCCTAAACTTTCTCATATACTTCCCCAAAAAGGTGCTGTTTCCCCTCCCACCGCGTGGATAAAAAAATTCGAACCTTCTGTAACTCACAATTCAATGACTATCAGAAGGTTTTTCATTGTAGATTATAATGCAGGGGTGGCGCCAGAGGGGGGACCGGGGGTCCAGTGTCCCCCATCGGGGAAAAATTTTGTATCCCGTCGGGGAAAATATTTGTAAGAGGTATTCAACTGTAGTTGATAAATAATAATCTGGCGAAAATTTGAGACCAATTTTATTACACTCGTCCCCCCCCCGTGCAGCAGGTCGGGGAGACCGTGCCCCCCTGTCGGGCAAATCGGGCCCCCTGTCGGGCGAATCGGGTCGCCCGTCGGGCAAACTCTAGCGCCATTCCTGTTATAGTGATTGTAAAATATTTAGGTAAAGAATCAAATTCAGAGATGCGTTCAGATTTAAACGCCACTCTTGCCGGCTCAAGGACAAAGAGACGTAATTCACTCCATAGCTTCCGTTTGCACAGAGATTGCTACCAGTACGCATGCGCATGGAGAATCAGATTACAAAAATTAATTATGTAATTTAAACGCCTTTTTAAAAAGATTGAAACGAAATTTGGGCACATATCTATAAGTAATATTAGCAACCGCCATATATTTTTTTATTTCTCTAAGCGAGAGGGTTTAGGAGATATATTTTTTACAAGTATGCGATTGTACAATCCTACAAACAGTCAACCCTTCGACGGATTTGCTTCAAAACTTGATATGGATCTACATTCATGATGATAAAACTGTGTACCAAATTTTATCCATCTAGCTATTCCAGTTTTTGAATTATAGTGTTCACAAGAACGCGTACAGACAGACTTTCCGTTGACTGATTTTGTCCAAAATTTGATAGAAACCTACAAATGATGTGTAAAGGTCACATACCAAATTTCATCAACGTAGCTCTACTAGTTTTCGAGTTATCGTGTTCACAGACAGACAGACGCACAAACACATACACATACATAATTCCAAATTTGTCAGGGAGGTCTAAAATGTGGAGATTCGTCAAAATCTCGAGTTAGAATTTTTTGACATTACAATACTTTCTCTTTGTATACTTCGTATACGAGAATGTAAAAAGCATACTACACTGGTGCCTAGTGAAGCTACGTTTTTTGCGAACACACTGATGATTTATACATAATCGGGGCTGGTGAAGACAAGATATCAATCATTTACCAGGTTTTCTTTTGCTTTCTTTTTTCGTATTTTGAGCTTAGGTTTTAGACTAGCACAACTTTTACTTTTCACATGAACTTAGGAAACCAAAATACTGTAACTTTTTTAATCCTTTATATTTTCTTGTGTTACGGACTTTGATTTCGCGTACCCTAATTGGTCCTTTGCGTACCCCTAGGGGTACGCGTACCACAGGTTGAGAACCTCTGCTCTCTCGGATCCAAATCGAATAATAGCTTTCGTATTTCATCTTTCACTCTGAATATTCTAAAGTGAAGCACCGTCTTTCAAGGCGTAAAACGACGTATAAATGAATAGACGAAATTTTAATAAACGACAAATTGAATGCTACTAATGCAAATTCATTTAAAAGTATTAATTTTAAAGTTTTTTAAGATAGTAGTAGTATAATACTACATAGTAAGGAAATCAATAATTAAATTTTAAAATTAATCATTTATCATAAAAGTGGAAAAAATCATATCTTTATTGCACATCTTGAGTACCAATTATCAAAACCCGATGAACATATCATGGTATAGATTTCATATCCGCGAATACATTGCAACCATTTAAGGATGAAAATGATTACGACTAACGGTGGGTTAAGGCTCCAGTGGCCTGTTTTATTTTCCGTCGTATATATATAGTTGGGGACGAAAATTGTCTTCCGTAAAGAATGGAATAGCAAATGAAAGAAGCCTGAGTAACCCAGCTATAAAAATATCCATTGTCATCAAAACTGTTCATATAGTATATATTATAGAGTACCTCTCGAACACCCATGATTTCGATTACTGAGTATAAGTACAAAAACTGATTTCGTCATTGACTTAAAACCACCATATTTCTTGTGACATCAACAGACGTTAAAGCACTATCACACTCGAAATACATTCCTCATCGGCACTCTTCACAAACCATGGCTTCCCGCAGTCACATTATGGATCCCATTGAAAGAAACAAATAGAGGGCCCTCTGGTCACTTTATCACTTACATTCCAAAGAGAGAGGGGCCATCAAGAAAGACGTCAGAGGAACTGCAGATGGCATTTCCGTATCGGGAAACTTCATTAGTGGGCCTCTCCTCATCGAGAAAGATGAATGGATGGAACTTAACCATCGGTGCTTAATCTACAAAATTCCCGCTTCCAACCACTGAGGGGGGCTTCAATCATATGCACTAAATTACCACCTAAGGCACGAGATTTACTCGATTTTAGGGAGCGGTTATTACTTGGTTTGATCCTTGGAATGGATGTGTGTCCCTTCTTGTGAAAATTGTTGGCTAATGCATTTAGTGGAAGGTTTTTATCTGTTTGAATGTGAGTGGTTCAAGTGTGAGTAGTTTTCTGTTGATTGCAGGAAATTCAGTTGCAAATGATAATTTACGTTGAATGGGGATTTGCATTTGTGGATCATTATGTAAATCATGTATCAGTTTAAATATATATTAGAGTCAAATTGTCGCGCTTGCGCTGAAATCAACCAAAATCTTAGTATCAGGATATAGTTTTCTCTTAAAGCTGAAGTAGTAATTGTTAGTTCAAAAATAAAATTCCTAATGTTTCCTTTCAAAGATCTCAAATAATGGTCTTGCGCTTCTTAAAAGATTTTAAAATTCCAATGCCGTTCTAAAATCAATTGTTTTTATAAAGTTAATCATTTTCTCTTGCTAGTAAAAAAGGAAAATTCACGTTTTTATCCCTGTTTTCCACCCAATAGCTTAAAATTACACCAGTTGGCTTACAGAAGCAGTAGAGAACGCTTCTGGTGCAGAGATGAGAAAATTAATTGAAACAAAATACGAAACTGTGGAAAAGACATGTATGAACATTTTACACCTATGAAGGGTTTCTGGAAAAAGATTCTGATGCTGCATACATAAGCTTTTTGTGAGCTATATTGCTGATTTCTGTTCTTTAATTTTTTGTATTTGCTTTTTATCAGAGAAAAATTAATAATATTGTAGGGTCTAAAAAGACTGGAGTGTCAATAGCTTATCATAAAAACCCAGCAAGTTATATGTATCATAGCTGTAACATATAAACGAATATAGTAACTTTTTATTTAATTTTAGGGTCTTAAGAACGAATTATTTCAATTCCCACTAAATTCTACAATATGTCAATGATTGTTTTACAAAAACTCCTCTGACGAGCATCGACTTCAGCGAATTCAAGCCGCGTCTTCAAGAAGCGTATTCAACCGATTATTCACTGTAGTTTAATATTTTTATTCACATTCTTTTTATAATGGAAAGACTTATCAGAGTATTTCTTCATATTCTCTAGACTTGTTTTGTAATAAATCCGTGAGCATTAGATTTTCAATTAAACAGACGGGAGTACTCACCCCTCGACTTTCTCCTATCCTCGCGCCGTCTTTAACTTCATAAATGTGGTGAAGAGAATCGAGTACGCATTTGGAACCTCTTCCCTTATTGGGTAAGGTTCTACAATTGTGGCGCACAATCCAGATAAGAAACTTCATTTATCTGTGTTTTTGAGTTATTGTGTTCATATACGCACGGTCAGACAAACGATAGACCTTTTGATGGATTTCTTTTAAAATTTGACACCTATCCACAATTTCAGTGCAAAGATCATTTATTAAAATTCACACCACTAGCTCGGTGTGTTTTTGAGTTACCGCTCTCAGATACGCACGAATAGACAGATTGACCGACAGTCGACTAGTTGCAGGACGGTTCAAATTTTGATGCAAATCCACAATTCTGATAATAAAATCACATTTCCACAGTACAGCTTTCTGCGTTTTTGAGCTATCGCCTTCCCATGCAAACAGACCCATGCATGTTGCCCTTAGAGAGATTTCGTCCAAAATTTCACAGAAATCTGTAATTTTGTTGCAAATACCTCGTGCAAAATTTCATGCATCTTGCTGGTTGAAGTTTTGAGTTATAGTGTTCACAGACGAGGCACACTGGTAAATTTCCAAAAATGATTTTTTCAGTCTCACGACATGGAGAATCATCAAAAGCTTTTTACTGCAATACTTTCTCGACGTATACTTCTAATACGAGAATTTAATAAAAGTGAAATACTTCAAACACGACCTCTTGTTCACTAAGATCTTACTAAGGACGAATTTCCTAAAACTTTCACCATGAAACAAATATTTTCTTCTCCTAAGCTTCCCGGAATCGAGACCGCGTTCGATATTTTGCGGACAACCCTTCAGTCTCCTCGACGTAGGCAGCGAACAAGACAGCAACTTGTGCGGGACCTTTAAATTCGGTAAAGGTCCAACTATTGCATTCCTCAAGGACAGGCATAATAGAGTTGGTTCTGAAGTTTGAGTGACAGCTCCTCTGTGGTTGCCATGGCGACGACACGATCACTCGAAGCACTCCAAGACTTGCGGGATGCCTCGAGTGGCGCGAAAAATCCCCGCTCTCAAATTTTCCAACGCTAATCGCGGTGGCGGGAAAAACACATTTACTTTAAGTTGATGCTTTCTGTAGCGGCGGGAAACATTGTTATTCTTGAAATTTTGTTTGGGTTGATGGAGACAGTGAGACTTGATTGTTGGAATAGTCATTTAAAATTAAGAATTTAGTTAAGGAACTTTTCATGGCGATTTTTAATGAAGAAGACATTTAATCCTTGATTTACATGGTCTTCAAATTGCACGATTTCATGTAAAACCGCTTGGACAAATAAGAAAGAAATTCTATTGGCATGGCATTTGAATTTCAGCTTAACACTATTAGATTGACGTAAATAGGAAATTGCATAAAAATAATAAAAAATTGCAGAACTTGTAAATTTCTTGTGGTTTCCGTTCTATGCGGTTCAGTGTGTTTTTAGATGTCATGTCTTAGTTACAGGAAATCTCGCCTGAATTACACGCATGAAATTGGCAATATAAGACCATGAAAAAAAAGCGACGAGCGGACAATGGGTGGAACGTGAAATGCATAACTATGCATTCGAATCACTACAGGTAGCAATTATTCACAAGCCCAGAGGTTGTCTTCTGAGAAGCATGTGATAAGCGCAGGTACAGATTGTCAAATAGGTAGTGCAGGCAGAGGCCTAAAGGCCCACAGCTTTGGAGCCCTCGACACTTCGTGATTCTTTTTATATTGCATTATTTTCAAGGTAATTTAATTCAATTAAGACTTTCATTTAATTTACAAAGCCGTGAACTCGAACTTATTCAAATTGATATCAAGTATCCCTTAAATATCAGAACTTAATTCTTATGAATTTTTTCATGTTTCCAAATTCACTTGCAGATTAGTGTGATCCAGCGCAAAGTTTTTGGCTGACTGACTCAACTGTCCTGGCAAGCTTTATATTGGAGTATTTGTATAGTGCAGAAAATTTTGTAACTGTTTTTTTACATTGTTTAAGTTACTTTTAAATTTTATTTTGCATTTTTTTGTATTTGCGAGATACTGAAACTAACTCTCTTGAAGGTGGCCACAATGAAATATCTTGTTGCTTCAGTTAGTCTTATGTTTGTTACTTAAAAATTTCTTGCATAGAGATTTAATGAAAATGAATTTAAAAAATTGGGGGAAGGGAAAGGGGGACCCCGAAGCTTGCATTGCCTATAGACCCCCTACAGGGGCTTAATCCGACCCTGGGTGGATGCCATCTATGAAGCATGCATGTGTCAAATTGTAACTGTTAAGAAGCACATGAAAAGACATTGATCGAATAAATACCCGCGTATTGTTTACGAGAGAAACAAGTGACCCCTGCCTCCCGGGGAGAGTTTTGTCCAGGTGTTTAAAGGAAAGCGGTAACTCTTGGAAAAATAGATGATAGTTAAAAATCAGAAGACGTGGAAATCTAGTTTCAGTAGAGGCACCGTTGAGAGAGCGGGGAACAAACATTATTTGACCAGATACAGTCCCAATGAGTAGCATTTCTACTCTGCATGAAACCAGTACATGAATTGGAACCTGAGTGACAGATTATTGTTAAGTGCGTCTGATGTAAAGGCATCACCGAGAATGTTTACGAGTTGTCACATACAAGGAGAAGGAAGGTGAAGCAAGCTTCCCTCCGAGTGATAGGGATAGTATCTCCTTTGGACTTGTATCACCACCGAGTTGATTAATTATTAATTAATATTAATTAATTATATACAATATTAATATTAATTATTAACTTATAATAATCAATAATTAATTATTTGGTTACGACTTTGGTAAATTCGGTAGGATTTCTATTATTGTGCGTTTCCCACATATAAACAAGAACAGAATAGTGCAATAAATATATGAACAATAGCCAAGGTTTCGTAGATAATATTTTTGTTTACCATAAATCTACAATCTTTCACTGTAAACGAACCGAAAGACGTCACAAATGTACATTTTTATTTACAGAAACATATGAACAAAGACTGAACCAACATACATGCATATATGCACCAAGTTATACTTTAATAGAGCCAATAATATGCGTGAAAACAAAGAAAGACGGCAACATGAAGTGGCAGTTACATTCTGTATATAGGTGTCCGCTAACTCTTGTAATAAAAGAGGAAGGATGATAGTATACATCAAGTCGAACAGTATTCGACGTAAAACCTGTACCTCAAAATTAGTCGAACCTTTTCCAACTCATTCCTGAAGCTTATTCTAAGCGGCTTCTCTAACCAAACTTAAAATGCTTGGTTTGCCGAGGTTTTCACGAGGTCCGGTCTTACACTAAGTTTGAAGAAAAGTGCATAAGCACTGGCACTCAAACCAATATCCAAGTCAAGCAATCCACTCATGCTGGCAGATAAAGGAAATCTTACGCAACCACTCTGATCATTTATTAGAAGGGGGAAATGACAGCTTTATGTGCCCTCTCAGATAAAGAAAAATCCAGTTCCGGGGAGCGTGGTGGCCAAGACATATCTAAAAGTATACGCATCAATTAATTGAAAGTGCAATGTTACATGCTCCACATGAATGCACAGGTTTAAATGCACTGTCATCGCTGTAATAGACCTTGGACGCTTCCATTTACTTAGTAGGGATGGTTGATGTGTTCATTACCTCTCAGCTTCGTTTCTGAATAATAATATCAATGTCGTCTCTTCATATTGTCTTTCTGCCACCATGTTTGCATTAATGCCAATAATATTATGACAAATAATGTTCTTCTTGCTGTGTTCCACAACCATTCATTTTTGGTGCAGAATTTGTGGGCACCCTGTCAGCGAACATAAGTAGTGCCCGAGGTTTAAAGTGATTTCTTTTCGCCCCAATCTTTATCAGTGGCTCAGAAAGTGTCAATGGCGCCAGGGCAACGGCCTTATTTCTTCGCTTCCTCGTCATATCTGGCTTTAAAAGTAGAGACTCGCCCTAATTTTTGTCTCCTCGGCTTCGTCCCAAAGACTGGCGCCCGGGCCACCTCTACCCCTTTGTCCCCCGTTGCTACGCCCAGGCACCCTGTACAATCTTTTTCGATAGTTACATAAAAACATGTTCTCCTTCAGCAATGCATAATACTATTTCTTTTGGATTTGTTGAATTTGTTAATATTTCTTCTTATAGCTAAATATGGATTCGAATGGCGCGATTTCAATTTTTGGGGATTTTTTAGATGTTAGTCTTTCAGAGAGTGAGTATTGAAGGCGCAAAGGCCAGAAATGAATATGCTGCGCCAAAAATAAATGGTAATATATTACGCTACAGTTGAAGTTCGAAACAGTTGTCAGTTATGTATGGTGAAAGACTAAATCTACTGTGTATAACGATGACTAATCGCGTTTCAATCACAAACTTTGTATCTACTTTATTGCCGTTAATCTCCAGTTGTTAAAGACATCGTGTCATTTCCAAAAGTGATATTCGATTCTCCATCACGTGCGAGGATAGAGCCATTATGGCTTCAGATTCTGTAAAGAATATCTCCATTAATACTAACCTTCTTTATCGCCAAAGATGGACGAGCCAAACTTAATCATCGCAGTCAGATCTCCAAAATTCCCACTGCAACCGAAACCACTTCAATCATATGCAGCAAATTACTACCCAGCGCTGAAGATTTACTCGAATTTGGAGGGAGATTATTGGCGCCTAGAAATATTAACCTGGCGTTAATTTTCGTGTGGGAGGAAGCTCAACCGTCGAGATAAACTATTTCGTCGAACAGGAAGGAATCATTTTGCGAGCAGGTAAAGTGAGGCGATGAAATGATTGATGAAACGCGTTCAAACAGAGGAAAACCCCACAATCTTTCTTTCATTTGCATTTCATGTGATCGCTACTTTATTTTAAGATACATTTAACATTAATGTAAATATTTTAGTTCACAATAATGTGCCTGACTCGTGCTGCGAATTACATAAATTTTGATATTGCAATCTGTAATTAAGTCAAAGTAGCAATTGAATAGACAGTTTGAAGAAGGCAAAGGACCCAAAAACAGTTTTCTAGGGGAAATATAAAAAAAAACTTCTATTTTTCTAATTCATTGTTTTTTAACCAAACTTTTGTTCGAGATTCTTAACATCAGTGGTTTGCTTAGTGATTTTCGTTCCTTTTTATTCAGCTAACCATGAGCGTCTGTGTCACGGGTTCACAAACTTTTTTCCCTCGCGTACCCCTCGATTAGTCTTTTTATTTTCGCGTACCCCCTACTGTCATATCCCCGCTCCAACCATCCGTTTATGCGAAGAAGTTTTTATCAATAATGTTAAGGGCCTAAGTGAGCTTAAGAGTCAAATAAGGCGAATTAATGGCATTTGCAGGACTTATTTTTAATTTTACGTTTTATTCCATTTTTACAATAATATCAGTTCAATGTCAAAATAGATGAAAACAGTATTGTAATAATTTCACATTAAGTTATAAGGATGTCTAAAAAAATTACACTTCCTTTTGCTTTCTTTTCTTGAGGGTAGGTTTAGGACTTGCACAACTTTCATTTTTAATTTTTACACTAACTTGGGGAAGAAAATTCTGTAACATTTTTAATCCCTCATGTTTTCTTGTGTCCGCCATTACCGACTTTGAGTTCGCGTAACCCCAAATGGTCCTTCGCGTACCCCCAGGGGTACGCGTACCACAGGTTGGGAACCTCTAGTCGTGATAATGGATGTTGTGTGTATTTCGAATTGTTGGCTGTTGTTTCCTTCTTCAAACTACTGGCTTTATTAATTTAAAAGACAAAAATCATTTGGAAACGCTTAATCTCGGATGTCCTTTATCTTACTATTAAAACCCGAACGTCAACAAACGTATGTACGTATCTATGTCCGGCTATCTTCTCACGAACCACTGAATCCTGAAACAAGCAGAAAGTACCAAAAGGCAGGAAATAATCCAAGGAATCCATTTCAACCATTGAAATCCCAAAACTATAATTAGTTTTAAAAATATTAATTAAAAACTTAATATTGATTGTGATTCCCCCGTGCTGCCATCTATTTACAGTTTTGATATCCAAAGTTCTTGCACTTTTTGTTTATTGACAACTTTCACATACGAAATTCTTGCATTTTTGGTTTATTATTTAACGAAACCTGGTTTTAATTCGTATAAAAGGGTTTTTTTTCTTTTTTAGCAAACTTCCTTGTTTTGATTTATAAACAACGAACTGAATACCGGCGGCTCATGACTGTTATATCAGTCATATACCACCATCTATTGAGCAGAAATCACATGAATCGATTTATTTTAAAAGAAAACTTCTGACATTTTTAAAATTTTATAGGAGGAGAAAAAAATGGACTGTAAACAACATCGAAATTCAGAGTAGAAAATGAACCTACGGTTGAAAACCAAAAAAATAGTACAATTTTTATTTTTTGCAAAAATTGAAATTAAAATTTTGCGGAAGTCCCTTTTTAAAATCAAACAACATAAACGTTTCAGAATTTTAGGGAATGAATAATTTATTTTTTATTTTAAAATTTATTTATTTTTGAATATATTTAAATTTAAAGCCTCAAAATAAAATAGAATTTTAAATTTATTCGTTTACAACAGAAAAAAATCAAGGAAAAAATAATTAGAATCTAGAAATATCAAAGAAACTCAAATAAAATTCAAAATTAATTTATTTGAAACTCAGTAAATCAGTCTAAGAACCTAAATAAATTTTAAAGTTATTCGTTTTTAAGTAAAATTTAGATTTAAAGAAAAATATTCAGGGAAAATGATCATGAAGCCTGGGATATTAATGAAACTCAAATAAGAGTAAAAGTGTCTTTATTTTCAAAAAAATCTAAATTTGGAAAGCTACTGGTTTTTAAGTAAAATTCAGGGATAAACAAATGTGAAACAAGAAACATCAATTAAACTCAAATTGAATTAAAAATTCGTTTATTTGTAAATAAATTTAAATTTAATAAAACAAAACAAAATGTAAAACTTGTTTGTTTTTAAGTAAAATTCTTATTTAAAAATAAAAATTAGTAAAAAAATAGTGTTGTAAATTAATTTTAGGCCTTTTGTTGGTCAATTGAAGATCCTCTTCCACGCAGATGTCCCCTTCCAACATCGCACGGAAACTTTGATGATTTACTACAACTTAAGTGTGAATGGCAGAATTTCAGGTTTTACACCAAACATTGCAATACAAATTCATCAAATCAAAAACGTAAAAAAAAAGTAATTTCATTCGAGTCTGCAGAAGTCCCATTTCCAATTATTTATTTAACGGAAGCTGGTATTTCTTTTTTAGAGCTTATGTGTTTGGATTTATTAATATCGGGAAAACGTTTCGCAACGTTTGTTGGGGAAAGTAAGTGGCAATTTCTGTTGAATAAACAGAGGCGGGCCATATGAAAATATATGGATGCCTCACTTCTCTCCGCCCGGGAATATCCGTTATTCGAGATAGCCCGTGCAACGCCGGGCCGTACAGCTAGTATTCTTATATGGACTGAAATGACAATAAATGTCCCAAATAATAAAGGTAATTTAATAATTAGGTTATAGAAAATTCGTAGGTCAAGAGGTTAATATGCTGGAGATATAATGAGAAGATGAACTCAGAAATTAAGTAAAAAAGGATGTCAGACATAGAAAAAAAACTCAGTGTAGCAGATGCTATTATAAATTCGCAAATTTTCTTCAATATTGTTACAAATCAAGGCTTCTCAAACTTCTCCACTCAAAACCCTTTTTCGGAAGATAAAATACTTCTCATCTGAAACTTCGTATTCGAAAGCAGACAAGAAAAAGAGAGAAGAATCAATTAAAGATTTTTAAAAAAAGCTAAATTCAGTCTAAATAGTTACACCAGTTATCCGATTAAAATGGGGATTCGGATATGCGGAAATTCGGTTGGTTGGTTAAAACTCGGAAATTAAACAAGAAAGATGTCAGGAATATAGAATGAAATTAACTTTTATTCGTGAAATTAAATTTAACAGATATAAGGTAGAAGAACTATAAATAAGATTTACATAAAAATGAAATCACAAATTAAATTATGTATAAAGGTTCAATTCATACATTGTCTGAATTAAAATCGCATCTGAACAATACAATCTGTGTGCACCCTATTTTAGTTGAAATATATCAAACAGGGTGTATTGCTTTCAAGAATTATCTCGTTTCCTTGTGGCAAGATCCCACAGGAGCACTGCTTCTCCAAATTTTTTCGGGGGATGGGTTCCCCTTCCAAAATCGATTCGGATAATTGGACAATTGCATAATTGGAGTTCTACTATATTTAGCTAATTCAAATATTTAATTTCAAACGGGTTTTCTTAGAAACTACGCTTGCTCACAAATATCGACAAATTTGAAAGAAATGGGCACAGTGAAACTTTCAATCCGTTTTCGGGTTTGCCCCTCGCAGAAATGAAAATTTATCTCGGGGTAGAAATTCTCTACTCGACTATCCTACTGTTCTTGGTTTAAATTCCAATGTTTGTATCTTAGTAAGCTTCCTCCCATCTCATCTTCTGATCATCCGCACTTTTCCATTTCAGTTAAGTCAGCTGCTTTGAAGCTGGGACGGCTGGGATTTTTGGGACAGACCTCGTAATTTTGAAGCGCGGTTGTATGATGAGGATGAGACCCGAGCCGGTTCTCCCCTCTTCAAATTTTCACGCCTCACCAACGGGTGGACATTTGATATACGAAATATTCAGCGTGCACGACAAGTATCGGACCCTCGACCTTCCGGTTTCCTCTACTCCAAAACCACCGCAGCGCCTTTTCATTCAAAAGGTAATGAGTTTATGTAATCATAATGCAAAGAGAGAAAAAGTGAGAGATTTTTTGAAAATTCCTGTGTTCCTGAAATGAATGGTTTCAGCGTTAAATTTGAACAGATCTCACTAAATATAGACAACATTCAGCTTCCTCCACACTCGTTATTAAACTATGGATTGATGACTGCTTTTTAAAGATTACTTTTCTGCTAGAGTTTTTTCATACCAATAAAACAAGTTATTGAAAACACACTTTAATTAGCGTATTAAAAAGAAGATTTTTTTTGTTTTTTGACTAGTTTCTGTTTAATTAATCATTAATTTAAAATTCATTATTATAAATATTACGGGATCTTGAAATCAACTTTTCTCAAATTCTCCACTATGTGGCGCCACGTGTATTGAACCAAAATATTAATCAATTAAAAAATTAACTAATAATTGAGTTCAGAAAATATTCAAATAGGGTATTATCGTCGAGAATATATTTGCGTACAAAATTCTAGTGCATGAGGAAGTGAGTGAAAAAATTCATTACAAGATTTTTATTATTCAACAAAAGTTTATAATAAAAATCCAAACTACTGGATTTGTAATAGAAGTAAATCTTTGACAGGTAAAAGCAGCATAACACAAATAGAAGTGAATATTTGCAAATACTTTTTACTAACAACTTTTTTCAAATTTAGATATAAATTAATATTTTTAACTTATTTACATCCTTTTTACATCAAACGGCACCGGAAATAATAAATTCATTATATAGAACTAACACATGAGTTATTTATCTAATGCGGAAGTTTAGTCGCTTTTAATAATAATTCATTCTGTAAAAATATTTTAGAAAAAAAAAAAGGTACACGCTCTTCCGATACATTTCGACATCATATTTACAGCGATGTGCCTTAGCGTCGAAGATTTTTTTTTTTTTCTAAAAACGATTTATCAAAAATATCAAATTTATTGGGGAGATAGCTGATATGCGTGCGAAAAACTGCTGGAATAACATTTCTGATACAAAACAATTAAGAATCGAATTTCCATCGCGGTGCGCACTTCAAACCTTCGCTATAAAAACGGAAATAAATAATTTCCCTTTGCATGTTTGCTGCTATGCCATTCGATAAATAGCATTTTGTTCTGCAGAATATAGAAGAGGAGTCCATCTATTTCTTTATGCAGCATACTCTGGGCTGATTTT
This sequence comes from Araneus ventricosus, assembly GCA_013235015.1. NCBI lineage: Eukaryota > Metazoa > Arthropoda > Arachnida > Araneae > Araneidae > Araneus > Araneus ventricosus. The sequence continues at coordinate 16,751 of BGPR01000789.1, read as the reverse complement.
GCTACGATTCTCTTACAAGCGGAGGAAAGATTTCGAAGGACCCGAACAATAACTACGAAATAAAGCTTGAACTAAGGGGCATAGCAGAAAAATGAAAAAGGGAGAGGATTGTGTGGGGGGGGGGGCGAGTAGTGAGCCTGCTTTGTTTCCGCCAGAGTTTGAAAAATGTTTTCTCACAGAAAGCAATTTATTTCTGCCTCGAGATTTTTTTCCACCCTCTTCCCCTCTATTCCAGATCTTCAGCTCACTTTTTTCCTCATTCTTTTCGAAATGTCGAAGTAAAAAAGAAAGGAAAAGTAGAGAGTAAAAAGAAAAATACGGTTCCGAAAGGAAAATAAGAGAGAGAAGGGGAAAAAAGTAGAATCTTTTTTTATAGAAAACGAGCGAGAAAATGCATAAAAATATCCTCTGACATCCCATACAGTCATTGTGGAATAAGGAATGATTCCTGAAAACTATCAGACAAAGATGCCGAACTGTGTTCTTCAGTTCTTTTTTTAAATCTTTTCTTTTTTTTACCATTCCTGGAGCTTGGAATCACTTTTGGCTATTCGTTTTAATCCAACGACTGTACCCTGGTTTATAAACAGATGAAACCTCAGGTTTTTTTCTTTATTGCAATTCAACATGAGAGGAATGTTAAAAGGTGAACTTATTTTCCATCAGCTTGAAAGTAAAAAAATCTTTGTATGCAAATTAACCATAAATCAATCAGGTCCAGGTGATTCCTTACTTAGACACACAAGTTGTTTAGTGAAGAGAACGTGCGCGGCCAGAGAGGCAGAGATGACAGTCCCAAGATACCGGGAAAGAATTTCCTGCCTTCACATAAAACCATGATGTAAGAATGGTACGATGCAAGACGACTGCTGTGATCTTCGCACAGTATTATGAAAATGCTGTGTTGTAGGGAAGTTGACTGTACAGAAATCGAACTGAAAATTCTCGATGTTTCATGAGAGATGAACTTCTAAATTTTGCACCGTCACGATGTCGACTCTTGATCCGACACCCCACCCGTAGGTGGTTTCATTGGACCTGTTGACCTTTACTTAATTATCACTAACAAATATGTAATATACTTTTTAACAGGTCATGGCCCATTTGTTTCATATTTATATCGTTTCAAATAGGCCAGCACACCAAATTGCAAATGCCGTTAACAAGGTGATGTAGACCACTATGATTTTTACTGTACTTTCGATAAAAGATTTCATCTAAATAGACCTTCTGACGCAAACAAAACCGCATGGTTTAAAATTTTAGTTAATAATAAATTTGGACTTGTGAAACTGAAAGAGATTTTTAAGATTTCCAGTTGCATATGCAGTGAGCTTTCTGACTGATGAAACGTTGTCAAAAAATATGTCATTGTCTCGCTAGCATTTGTGTGTGTGGGTTTTTTTATTTATTTCTTCTCGGAATATAAAATTTTAAATGTTTTCTATTGAATTGGCACAGATGCTGTAATGTATTTAATATCCTAAGTTTTTGTTTATATTTTTATTTGTCTTTTGTTTCCTGTTTTACTATCTGATGTTGTTTCGTGAACTTTTTATCACTTCCTTTGCCTTCTGTTTAGTTGTACAGAACTTTTGCTTTTTTTTGCATGCAGTGTAATTCAGTTTTGTTGTGATTTGATGTAATGTTTTTTCTTTCTGTTTTATTGTTAGTCGTTTTAGTTATTAGTTTCTGTTATTTTTGCACACCCTCTGGGTAGGCTGTGCAGGAGTGGGCAAATAAATAAACCTCACGCGTTAGCATCGACAAGGTCGTCTGCGATTAGACAAATGCCTTAATCGACTAGGAGATAATAGCGAAAAATAAGTGTTGACTGTAGCACACAATGTGCATTGATTTATGTACCAAATAAAATGTGATTATTAACAAATATGTCTTATAAACTTACTTTGGGAACGCTCCTCGTTTATAATGTGTTGCCCCATTCGAATTATCTAATATTGCCTTCCCTTATTAGCAGTATATAAAGTTATGATTTAACTTATAAGATGCAATATGATGGTAGAATAAAACTATCCTCAAACTGGTTTCCCTCTAAATAGTTTCATAGAGGAATGGAGATGAATCCATTCGTGTTATGACTTTTGCAACATCGCATAAGCAAAACAACCTACTAGCGCAACGTCTCTTCCGCCCACAAGAAAATGTTTTAAATTGTATACTTCTTCGTAGTCACCAAAATCTCATTCATTTGATAAAAAGTTGTATGCATGTTATACCACATGTTTTAAGCGTGCGTTAATAGGTTGTAAATGGTTAGAATAACGGGCTGTTTTCACGGGAACCCTCTGAAATCATTAATAAGAAACTCTCGTATATCATTAACTAGCAGTACGCGCACGGCGTTGCCCGTGGAATTAGGACTTTAACAAAATGGAAAAAAAACGCCCACTGTGACATGAAAAAGTTTTAAAAACAAAATCAAAACGAAAGATACACATTCTTGATTTTCCCGCTTATTTTTTTTTTTTTTTCGCGCTGCAGTACAGAGTACGTTAATCGAAAACTATATTACAAAATTGGAACGTGAAAATGATTATTATACAGCAAGCAAAATATAAAATCGAATCCGAAAGTAATAATAAAGTAATTCATTCAGGTGAAGGTCATGACGTATCCTGCACGTCCGCCAATCAAAATTGGCAGCAACGTTCCGAAGAAGTGCCGCGCGAGGAACTCGATCGAGAAAATTAACTCTCAACAGCCCAGAAAAAAATTAATTAAAAAAAAACGGGAAAAGATATTTTAACCGTCCTTGTTTTAAATCCAATAGAACCGTTCTAGTTATAAGCTGAAAAAAATTGAAAATAATAGTTTTATTAGAAAGTCGGATATAACAGATTTAAAAACAAAAGTAACATTGCGATGGCAAAACTGGCTATTTTTTAAAAAAATTCTCAAAATTCAGTAAATTAAGTTAGTAATTCAAAACTAACTTCATTAGAACGGAAATCGCGTGCTCTTTCCGATGGTGTATCTATTTTTGTCGTACAGCTATCCAAAACCATGCTGTTGGGAAATTAGTGCGAAAAATCACCCAAAACAACACAAAACATTAAATAAAAAAAATTTCTAGAATAAATTTTAAAATTTCGGCTTCGAGGTTCATTCAGTCCCCATTACGACTACCTGTGTGCCAAATTTCATGGCTGTAAGTGCGATATATTCGTCTGGACATCGCAGACAAACACACACAAACATTGCCTTTTATAAGTATAGATGTAATAAGTTAACTACAATGCCTGTTTTAAAGTACTTCTTGACTTTTACAAGGATATGAACGTTTATATACACTCACTTCCAAAAGTTAAGCACAGTTCTTAAGATGAGAAAATCTTGGAGTTAATATGAATATAATAGTTCGCAGTTAGTTGTGGAGAGTCGTGGGTCGGAACTCACATTTTAAAGTGCAAATCTCGTCACTAGGGCATTTAGGGGGGCCACCAGAAAGTGATAAAGACGAAAAGGGATTTCGACTCCTCCTGTTTCACAGAAAGCGGATAATGAGTTGAAAGTTTCAGCAATGGTTTTGATTGATATCCACAATATTTGCATGCATTTTGGTAGAAATAGCATGAACATTCGGGACGATATAAAGGTTTCTTTAAAGAATCCCAAATTTTCCCGAAAGTTTTTTTACTTATAACATGCAGAGTTTTCAACCAAATTAAACGTAACTTACAGAATGCGTGACAATATGTTAGAGAAGCATTGTAATAAAATTGGAAGTAAATACCATGAATATTAGAGAAAATATAAGTATTTGTCGTAAATAATATTTTACTGCGCATGTGCGAGACGTAGCGTAATTGTTCTTTCAGAATTTCGGAGCCAGATATATAGGGCAACTTATATAAAAAAATTCCATTTCAGTACCTTTAGTATTCAGAAAGATGTCGGCATTGCAAGAACTGAATTGCTTTTGTTCTCTAAGAGAGACAAAATGAAGAGGGTTCCTGTATAAATTGATATTTTTTAAACTTGAATCTTCGAAGAGTAATATTGAATTTTATGAAGGCTGAATATCCTGAATACTTATGTATACTTCGAAATTAAATACATAATTTAAATTGCATTTCTATGAGAACTATTCGGAGATTCAAGTTTAAAAAATTTCTATTTGTGCATGAACCCTCATCATTTTGTTTGTCTTATAGAACAAAAGCAATTCAGCTCTTGCAATGCTGACATTTTTCTGAATACTAACGGTACTGAACTGCAATTTTTATATTAGTTGCCTTATATATCTGGCTCTTAAGTTATGAAAGAAAAATTGTGCTACGTTTCGCACGTGCGCAGTAAACAATTATTTACTTCAAATACTCATATTTTCTCTAATATTCAAGTTATTTACTTCAAATTTTAATAGAATGCTTCTCTAACATATTGTCACGTATTCTGTAAGTTGCGTTTAATTTATTTAAAACTCTGCAAGTAAAAACCTTTCGGAAAAAAATTTGGGATTTTTTAAAGAAACCTTTATATATTCCCGAATATTCATGTTATTTTTACCAAAATGCATGTAAATATTAAGCACTTCAAACATAACCATTGATGACAATTTCAACTCATTAGCAGCTTTCTGTAATACGGAACGAGTCGAAATCCCTTTCCGTCTTCATCACTTTCTGGTCGCCCCCCTAAATGCCCTCGTGACGAGATTTTCACTTTAAAATGCGAGTCCTACGACTTTCCACAACTAATTGCGAGCCATTGTATCCAAATTTTTCCCACCTTAAGAATTGTGCTTAACTTTTGGAAATGAGTGTAAAAGGTTAAGATGTGACGTTAGAGTCATTAACTACCTTTACCGCCACATTGCGTTTGATTGTATGAAGGCCGCACAATATAATGTCTATTTATAGGAAACCTCCTCGGGCATTTACAGAAACGCTCAATAAGGAAATAAAGATAAATCTGTGACTGCAAAAAAATTAATTTAACAAACGAATGAATAATATTCTATCGATTCAATCAGTTATTCGTTCAGTCATTTATTGATTCAATATTTTTTCAGAATTATGCCACGATTGCACATCAGAAGGCATTGAAGCTGGACACAAAAGACGGCGAGGAAATGTTCCTCTTAAATCTCGACCACTTCCCTTTGAATGGGGTTGTCCGGCCATTAACATGCCAGCACTTTTCCCACTGGACCACAGAACAAGGGCCTGGACGCGATTCCTATTCAAAGTGGGGTGTGGAGGAGCCAGCAAACGACGCGTACTAGATGGAGTGATAGGCGATGTCGATTAGTAGATTCCTTGGTTATTTCTTCCATTTCCGTGCGAAAAGAAAAGGCGGGCAGGACTCGTTTCTTTCGCTCACTCTGATTAACATTCTGAATGGAAAGACCAGGATTTATCGCGATCGTTGTCCTGCGGCAGGAAAGTAACTGATGGTTTCCCGTGGAGCTGGTTCAGTTCGCACTCTGTGTGGAAGTTGCGCTCTTTCTTAAGGTTCTCGAGATGTTTTGTGGGGGTTTTCAAAAGCATATCAGAATTCACACAGTTTCGAAGTCAGATTAAAGAAATAAAGCAATCTATTGACAGAAGAAAGTTATGCACACCAGGACATAAGATTCACCTCCATCATGATTTTCTTAAAGAAGAAAAGGCTGCAGTTCTTCGGAATTATCTAATCGGGGCTTATCAACTCTCGCAAACAAGTCTGTTCGGAGTTTCAGAAGAAGAGATAGGAAATCCGCGAAAGCTTTGAAAATTTTTGTAATCCTTATTTTAGCGCTTAATTCGGTGAAAGTGACTAAATGTTGTCAAGTTCATCAACAGTGGAGCTTCATTTACTAACCCTTTTTAATGCCATGGCAATACGTCAAATTTTAAATGACTATTTTGCCATCTCTGATTAGAGCCGTTATCTCTTATTAACTCAGAAACCACAAAAAATGCTAACAAGTACTTTGACCACATAATGTGATTTTAATAACAAATTAATTATTGTTATTATTATTTTGAGATAATAATGTGCCATCATCTAACGCTGAAAAGAAGATTGGGCAAGTTGTCGCCAATTTTCAATGAAATAAAACCTAAGTGTTTTAATTTATTATCTCAAACCATAACGAAGTATCTTGATTTATTATTAATTAATCGAATTAAAGAGCAAATCAAATTAATTTTATCTAATAATCTAAATTAATTTCTTTTCTTAGACTAAGCTCAATCCCAACAATATTTTAATGTACAATCAATAGAAAAAAATGCTAGTAGCAAAAAGGATTAAATCGCAATTCTCAGATTTCAGCTTCATGCTTTAAATGCTGTTTTCCTGTCAAGTATGCTTTTTAAGTGAATTCATGTTCACCGGACGCACGTCAAATGCACTATGCCACACTGAAAAAAAATTCTGGTCAAAACTACCAGAATATGGTAAAATTTACCGTTTTGTCTGGCTCATATGGAACACCATAAAGTACGGTATTTTTTACCGTAGCAGTTTAGTAATGACTTTATGGTAAAATAACCAGAAAAATATCGTTTATTTACCACGCTGTTTGATATGGAATTTGGTATTATTACCGTACACAAAGGTAATACTACCAAATAAGATGATAATTTATACCATTATTTTGATAAATTCACCAGAATAACTCTGGTTTTATTACCAATAAGATGGTAATTTAGACCATTTAATTTGATAAATTTACCAGAATAACTCTGGTTCTATTACCAATGAAATGGTAATTTAGACCATTTAATTTGATAAACTTACCAGAATAACTCTGGTTCTATTACCAATAAGATGGTAATTTAGACCATTTAATTTCATAATTTTACCAGAATTACTCTGGTTCTATTACAAATTATCTGGTAAAATTTGAGATACGGTATGTCCATTTATAATGCCAATCGCATTTAATATTTATTTATTTTTGCTTTTCAACCGGTAAAATTTTACTCAACTCTCAACATCACTACGATTTTTTAAAAAGCAGAATGTTTGTAAATATACAAATGCCTGAGGCAGAGTGAAAAATGAACTATAAAAATAAATGCAAAAACTCATTGACTCATTTTTTATAAATTGTTAAATTTATTAAGTAATGTTATAATTACTAAAATTTATCATTTCTTGGTAATTTAATTTTCTTTATTAATATACATAATATGCAGTGAATTTATTTTAAGTATTTGAGAAAACAAAAGCACAGATTTCAAATCTAACTTCAACTTATTGGACAGTGTTGAGAGCTTGCTTTTCTCCTTTCTCAATAGGAAGTGACTTCATTACGTAGGAAATGACGTAATCTCCAGAAAGTTCATGAAGCCAGTAGAAATAGGTTGAAAGTTCGAGGTCCTTCTAGAAAATTCCTTTTGTCGCCAACTTCGCTGCTAAGTCACCCAAATGGTCGCCAAATATATCGTCAAGATCGCCAAATTTAACGCCAAGATTAGCATCTTAAGGAAACAACTTCATAGCTTTTGATGGCCCCCACTTCTGTGATTGTTTTACAATTTATTTGTAGAACAATTCCTACAAATAAGTTGGCGTAGACTGTTGATAAGTCTTCATCTCAAAAATGTAAAACAATTCAATTAACATTTTGCATGATTCTTATAGTAAGGCAAAGAACGGTTCTTAATATGTTAAGATCTCTCAGACTTAGTCAAAACTGAAGAGATCGCCTTAAACTTAACTTTTTTTTCACAAAATCTAAAACATTGAACAATCCTTTTAGTAAATATAATGTTTTATAAGTAAAAATAAAGGATCATAAAGAAAATGAATTAGAATTAATTATCGATCACTTAAAGTAGTACTCTCATTTCTTACGTTGATTGCTCTTGACTTCATCATACAAAAATTTCAGCAAAGAAATGATAAAACAGAAAAGGAAGCATTTTAAGGAAAGCTTAACCTTTACTAAATAGCAAGCTCAAAAAGCACTGCACACGTAAGCTCTCCCTTTCCTTTACCTCTTGTAAAATAACAAGATAAATTTATAAGACTTCAATAACGTGACCAATACCTCTATTAAAAAAAGTGATGGTACATTTACGTTTAAACTAAGTGGATACTTTTTGTGTTATTTACTACTTCACTTTCAATACAAAATAACAACTGAATCATTTCACACACAAATTTTAATTTTTAAATCATTAATGTAACATAATGAACACTAATAGTTGCCTGCTGCTGCATAAATGCTAATAAGCAAAATAATTTTACTACCACCTTGATATTTCAAGCATATTTAAAACGGCACTCATATGTCCCGGTCGGGGCAAAGGGGTTTAATTAAACATTATGCAAATTGGAACAAAATTTCAACTTAAAATACACAGTTTTTTATATTATTAAATTCAGCAGTTTTTTTACCCTTTTCATCAAGATTTATGTTCTTTTTTCGCATTAGACCTCTAAATGTAGACTCTTGCTTCACTTTTTCTTTTCTTTGAGCGATGTCCATTTTCCTCATACAGTCATCAGCAGCTAAAAATAAATTAACGACCTATTTTTTATTCAAGTCCATGTTTTTGATCACATATCCAAACTTGAAAGCAAATATATGAAATGGTGTACATATTTGGAAAAAAGTTTTTTCTTACCGATAACCAAATAATTCTGATTCGGATATATATGTTATGTCCAGAATAAAAGTAACTAAAATTTCTTACGAGGTTTTAATTTAATGTAATAAGGAAACTATTTCCTTATTTTAGAAATTTTATTTAAATTAATTAATCAGTTAAGTAAAAAATAATAACGTCTCCTGGATTAGAAACTTATAATTGTATCAATTTTAAAAATTAGTTCTAAAAAATTTTAACATTATAACATTTTCATAAAAAATAAAAACATTAAGTAAAAGCTAAACGATAAAAAATTGTACTAATATAACATTATTTTAGCAAACTGAAATATTTTTTAAAATTAATTTAGAACATTTTATGAGCAAAAAAATTCACTCTTAAGTTCTTTGTGCAAAATAAGGCTATATTTCGAAAATGCACTCCTGGGGGGGGGGGGGGTGGGGCCCCTTGTGTGTTTTTTATATAAACTAAATTTCTTCCCACTGCAATTTCCCTATTAAATTTTATACATTGAAATTAGCAGTACATTTTGAACGAGCATGATCAGAGCTTTTAGAATTGTGCTATTTGTATAAATACAAATTTTCCACTAACTGTAGTAAACGAAATAAGTTCAACAATTTTCAAAACATATGTTTTTCTCAAAATTTAATTATTTAATTACAATTCTTTTGTTAACAATAGGTAGACTAAATCCATATGATAAACGATATGTGCATATTAATACAGAGATGATTAGTAGCCTCAAAATGAGAACATTTTCAAAGTCACTATTATTAAAACTTCAACAAAGCATTGCAGTTATTCTGCTTATTTTGTTTGACAAAATTTTTTTTTATTGGATAATAACACCATTTCTATAAATAAGTCTTGATCGTGAATTGTAAAATGTGCGGTTTTGGCACAAAAGGTTTTTCAAGGTAATTACAGGGGAAGAAAATTCTGTTCTCATAGAAATAAAAAAAATTTTCCATTGTCTCAATCTTATAAACTGGCACCTTGAATACCTTTCCGAGACCTTTGTGTTTTAGTGGTGTGACAGTGAAAAGTTCGTACAAGTGGCACAGTTACGAGATCGGGTTTTCTTAAGAATGATTTATTATTAATCCAAATCATAATACTCTTCACTGGAGTAATCAAAATAATAAAATAAGTTTAAAAGGTACTTCTCTAATACGAAAAATATTGCCAGAAAATATAACCCGCTCTCATGCACGTATATCATTCTCAAGTTCTCAGGGATCAAGGATGAAGAGTGTGTCTCCGGCGTATGCTCCAGAACTGAGTTCTCCAGCTCTTAGCGTGTACCGGGTTCAAAAATTGTTAGATCAAGAGTATCAGAAAATTATGCCTTCGTTTCAAAATGCTTAAAAGGCAAGAAAAAATTGTCATCAAAAGACGGGCTAAAATTATTGCTGATCTGATTCGGTCAAGAGAAGAAAAAAATGGCACCCTCCGAGAAAGGCCTCCATATTCTTTTTTCTCCCGTTCTCATCTCCAACTGACAAAAACATGTCAACAACCCGCCACTACTGTTGCGTATACAAACCGTTTTATTTCCATTCGAAGTATTGCCAACCGCAGATGATTAAACGCGCACCGATCCGGTTGGAATCATTTGAGAGTTCGAATCAACCTAAGATCATGGTATGGAATTGGAAAAATACCCAGGGACTCAACTATCCCCGGATCCGAAAATAAATTTATTGCTAATTTTTTACTAAATGTCTAACAAGACAAAAACAAAAAAGAATTATAAATATTCTACCCATCCATATTCTTCATAAAAAATATATAATTTTAGATATGACAGTTTTAAGAAGCACAGTATAAATAATAGAAAGATGTTCAAGTTATGAAGGAAAAAAACGTAATAGGAACATTCTTTCAATTTGTTCTTATGGTCATTTGGTTTTGATAATTTTCATATTATTTATGCAAGAAGTTTCCAAATAAAATACAGGAAATAACAAATTATTTAATTTTTGCTTTTACCATTATCTGATGTAACAAAAAACTATTGAAAATTGAATAATTTTGACGCATTCCTTCTCACCATACAGATGAAAATAAAATTAAACATATCTTCATACGTAAGTATGAATATATGTACGTATATGTACGTATATATATAGTAATTGCTTAATAACCTAGTATTCATAATCTTAATTTTTTTTAAAAGTAAAATTTCGACATTTCATTTCAGGAAACGGTAGCAAAACGAACTTTAAACATAATTCACTTATGAGGAAAAGGTATTTAAAAATAAACGGCAATTATAAATATTAAATTATTGGCAGAACATCGATGAAGTATACATTAAATGCATTAAGGAAGTGAACAATATATTTTCATTTTTTCACATTGTAAAAACAAAGTCATGAACTAAGAAATTTGCTAATTATTTAAAGATTTTTACCTTTAATTTATACATTCAAATGTAATGGGGTCGAAGGCCACCGAAAAAATCGACAAAAATCGTTTAATATGTTTGATATGAAAAGAAACTACAAATAAAGTATTCTTGTGAACATATATATGCATATATTTACCTTATTTTTTCTCCGACATTCAATTTACCCAGCTGTCAAATTTTTAACTTTCAATAAATGAGAAATTTTATTTAAATATATATTCACAAATCATATATACTTAATTCAACATTACCGAAAAATCAATTCAAAATAAAATTTAGTACTTACCAGTAAACTCCTGTTACCAGTTCTTCAAATCCCCACTCCTTTAGCTTTTCTTTAATGTCTATTTTCAATGGGTATGTAAATATCCAAATCAGCTCTAACGCGAGAATGTCCCGTCATGCTAAACATGGCCGAGCGAACAGAGAAAGATTTTTCTTTTAACGTTCCTTCATTTTCAAACTGAAACTTTTAGTAAATTGCACTACGCACTTAACAGATACATAAAACCGACGCCGCTATGGATTGATCCATCAGGGTATAGAATGTTTTCACACTTCAACACTTCATTAATGTCCTTCTTTTCCTTGATATATTGGTATACTTGAGGAGGAATGTTATCTACTTCAATCCAACAAAGTGCCGCCATATTTCAGATTTACCATACGGCATGGTAAAAAAAATAAATGCACTGATACCATTGTATTTGGTAGATGTCAGAGAGGTCAGCATAGTCAAATCACCAAACATATGGTAAAATGAACGATACTTTCTGAAGAATAATCTGGTAATTTTATCGTGATTCTCGTAAAGAAACGAAGTGTATGGTATGAAAACCGTTTTTCCTGGTAAATTAACTTTTCAGCGTTGTAATTTTACTAAACAGGTGGGTAAAAAGAGCCATAATTTCGAAAACCAGAAATTCTCGTAAACCGTTACCAGAACGAACAGTAAGATTATTAAACAAATGATTTAAATACCGTAAATTTTGTTGATCATCACCAGAATTCTGGTTTTATTACCAGAAATGCCATTACCATACAAATATGGTTTTTTTGACAGAATTTTTTTCTCAGTGCAGTTCAATTTTGGAATGCAACCGCAAATCTTACCACAGCATAGAGTAAGAAAACGTGGAGTTAAATGTTAGATGACACGCGCGGTTTCATTTGTCATGTGACCCTATCGTCACGTGAATGGATTCCATGACTAACTTACAGCGTAACATGTGGCAGGTTGCCAAGGTAGGTCTGCAGTTCATTCATGCATAAAAATATTGAAATTCATACTCGTTGTCGGCATCAAAAGAGTTAATACTTTGCCTGAGACCCGATACTCACATGCTATTTGTGTCGGACAAATCATTAACGGCAAAATTCCGAAGAAGCGATTAGCGTTTTGAAGTACAGTGATACCAGTTGGGCAGTGACCACGTACTCCCCGCAGAGTAAGAGTGTCGCTAATGACTTGACAGATACATTTTCTTAACACATTCTCCTCAAATTGGAGAGAAATCGGAACAGAACCGGAGATATGAGGGTAGTAACAACTCCCATCCAACCACCAAGGTGCCATTTTGGCTCCAAATTCGGGGTTATGCTGTGGTGTTAATGTGCTTCCAACTGCTATCAATGTACTTCAAGCCGCTAATCACTTCTCCGGCAGTTTGTGTCGTTAATGACTTGTCCAACACAAATCGCATGTGTGTACCGGGACTAAGAGACGGTTTATATATAGAACTTTCAAATCTACTACATTCTGTTGTGCTTTAATGATAATTAACTTCCAATAGAGATATTCCGATATAAATCATCTCTAAATCCGTATTTTAATATTTTTGAACCTTACATTATTTCGGCGCTATTCACAAAATATCAAATTCCGTTACTGCTTATGATTAATTCTTTTCGGGCATTAGTTTCTTAAAGATGATAATTGGAATAAAAATACTTGTTTTGTACCATTTTCACATATTTTGAAAAATGTTTTTGCTTTTATTATTACCAAAGTCCTATAGTTGCCATAATTATCCAAAAAACTTCCAGATAGATTTATCGGTCGTCAAACATTTAAAGTTTTTGAATATAGTTATAGAAGATAGAGTAAATATTGACACTTTTTCTCTGCAGTTATACTTTTTCAAACAAATTCGAGTTAATTTTTTTTGCAAATACTATCTGCATATTCATCCATTATTAAACCAACCATTTAAAAATGAACGATGAGTATTCAAATAATATTTCAGCACTTTCTGAAAGCAAACTGAGCTTTTTAAATTAGCAAATACGTACGTCTTTCCAAATTTCATTTTTCAAAAAAAGAAATTTTGGTGATGGGCTTTGACTCCGTGAAAATCCAACGTGACAGTGGAAATATAAGCGTTATCTCCATTGCCAAGTTAGAATGCCACAGAGTGTACTATATTTCTTTTCTATTCAGAGATTATATCTTTTACAGTTTGCAGATCTCAAGATGAATAAAATACTAAATAAAATAACAGCTTACTCCAAGGAAATCATGCAACACGATGGAAAATTTTTTGTAAACATCTTACGCACGGTCTGCAAAATGCATGTTAAAATCACGCCAGAAAAGCAAATATTTTTGTAGCCTTCTATCCTAAAATGTTTTTCATAAGACTTTATGTAATGGAAAATAATTCAGTTTATTGCGGACGATTTTGTATTTTTAACGAACTTCATGCGTTGTCATAATTTTTTCAACTTCGCGTCTAGTTATATTTTATTTATTATGAAAATTTTTGTTTTCTATCTAAAAAATTCCTGCAGCTGTCACTTGCATGGCTTCTTTTTTGAGTTACACCATTACTGTTCTTAATAGAAAACATATTCAGAACAAATCATAAAACCAAAAAATAAAATCGAGATAATTGCGTAATTAAATGACCACGACACAGACAGTAAACACGAAAATAAGCGAAAGTCGCGTAATTAAATGTTAACGAGGGGGGGAAAAAGTGCACAGATAAGAATTTTTTGCATTAATGCAGCTGAAGTCTTTTCCATTATAAAAGAGGCTCAAGAATTCAGACATTACGAACAAAAGTTTATTTAAACAGGAAATCCCGAATTTTAACTTACGATTCTTATTTGAAGTTAATAACAGATAATTTCGACATTTACTCGCATTCAATTACAATATTAACTTCAATCTTAGGTGCTCTAAAAATTTAAAACTCTGGAAATTTAATTTTTTCAGGAGTTATAATGTTTTCATCACTATAAAGTACTTTCAAGTATTTTATTAGTATAAAGTACTTAATAAATTCTTTCAAACAACTAGAACACCTTAAAAGGTTTTTTATGGCTTAACACGAGTTCAATCACAGCATCGGAAAGGGGTGAGTCGCCTAATTTGTAGATTGGACCGGTCTCGTAATTTCTATTAAATATCTGGGCCATAAAATAGACAAATTATGTTGTAACGATGTAAACATAGTGTATGCAGGGCCAGATTTCCCATAAGGCCAACTAGGGCACAGCCGCGAGGGGGCGCATATACAAAAGACATAACTACCAAATATCTACAAATTTTTCAGTACTATTTTGAGAAGGCCACATAAAATGCTGTATTTTAAATTGACGTTCGTTCCATTCAATATATTGATCGATACATTCAAATTTCTCTTTCTACAAATTGCATTATCTTTTTCATTCACAGGTAAAAAGCGTTTATTTCTCTCACACACATAGTATGTATCATGTAAGACGGTGGTCCCCAACCCCCGGTCCGTGGATCAAATGGTACCGGGCCGCCCAAGGAACATTAAGTTATTTCCATTTTTATAAGCTTTTATTCAACTTGATTGTCAACCTGTGATCGATTTCTTACCCCCAGATGGAACCGTCTCGTTGCAAAGAAACAAGCTCAGGGTTCTCATTGATTTAGCGTTCTAGTGAGTTAAAATGTTAAAACACTTTATATTCATTTTTTGGTGTAACTGTATTTTATTTTGAATATGTTTAAATATTTGTTTATTAAAAAACCAATTATTAAAAAATGTTTTTTAATGTTTAAATACAATTAAATGAAAATTATTAAATCAAAACAATCTAAAATATAAACAATCAACGTCCCCGCCCCTCTGCGGGCCGCGGTAAAATTATCAAACGTTGACCGGTCCACGGCGATAAAAAAGGTTGAGGAGCACTGATGTAAGAAATATTCCAAATTCGGCGTTACGGTATTTATATTAACTTTTTTTAAGGGCCGCAGAATTAGGTCTGGCGTAGAAATGTGTAAATCCGGGCCTGGGTGTATGAAATCATTTCTGAGAGAGACTAACTACATAGTTACAGTTTCAGAACAAGTGTTTAGATTTGGATATCCTCAGTTAAATATTTTAACAAAAGGATAATAGCCCTTACGCTGTTTTAGAGTGAATGGCAAAATATGTTATTATATCCACAGACTGAACACTTGCTTAACTACAATTTACTACAATAACTTTATTAAAATAGTTTAAAGATATGGTTAGAGTGGCTTTTGTTTCTTCTTTTTTGTCTAAAAGTTGTTTAGATTAGACCACAAACAGTTAGTTTTCCAAGTTGAACTGTTTGAATTAAAGGGACTATTATATTGAACTAGAGATATAGCCTATAATGTCGCTAGTAGTCCTCATAAATTGGAATTGGAACAAGCCAATGCAAAAAAGGACATTAAAGACATCAAATGTAGTTTCAAAAAGAACAAAAACTAAGGTTATATAGTTTTGTATTATATGTGAGGGAAGAAGGAGTGATACAGTGCATAAAATACCCTACTTGGGTTCATGCACTTTGTGATGGTGTGGATCTGAAAATCGAAAAAAAATTTGCTTTAATTGTGCTTAAAGAAATTGGTGGTCCAATCTGTTCCGAGTTCTATACTGTGGTGGTCCATACTGTGGCGAAAAGAAAAAAAAGTGGTCCAATCTGGGCAACCAGTTTCCTTAATTGGACTTTTGACTTATTTTTTAAGCAATTTTTCCCCTACTCTAAAGTGCATTGTATAAAAAGTTAAGTACACCGTTTTGAAGATAAATGAACTAGAAAATAATTCTACTACATGTTTCTTTATTAAAATTACTTCTCTATCACAGAACATTAAAATTGTCCAAATTCGGCAACCTTTCCATAGGGGAAGGCATAGTTCCAAGTATAACAAAAAAAGCGTATTTTATGTGGTGATTTTCGTAGCTATTGCTAGCATACATTCATGCAAATTTAATATATTCAAACAAAGAGAAATATTTCTAAGATTTCAATCTTGATTACCCATTCCTTTCCTTATTTATCGCCCTAATTATGGCCATTAATTTTACTCTAACTATTATCGAACTGCGAATCACTTCTTTCAAAAAAGGATTATCATGTTCTAGATCGAAGAAGTCTTAGTTCTTATCAAGAGTAACAGAAAATTTGCTAAGTTTAAAGAATTTTTTTTAAAAAGTGATACCAAGAACATCAAGTTCTAACGATAATATCTTATATTTTTATTTTGCGACATGTATTAAAGAATAATTAATTGAAAATCGGTTTAACAAGATAATGTTTTCAGCCTGGCATTCTTTTCTGTAAATATGTGCACGAAAGACAAAAGAAACGCTCCGTTTTCTTTGACCAAGTGCAATCCAAGGCGTAGGCTGGCATTCTCTTCTGTGGTATAAAATATACGAAGATGGATCCAAAAAAAGGCTTACAAGGGTAATAAAAAATTATTTATTAACATTAGACAGAAAATACAAAAGGGAATTAAG
>BGPR01000788.1:290615-410077 GCA_013235015.1 Araneus ventricosus | reverse complement strand
GTTCAGTTGTCTTGCTCCTGCAAAATGTTCTATGGGTTCCAAAATTAAATTGACTTGTTGCATTTGAAGTATATCACGTGGAATCGATCCATGTAAAATTTGAATGGTAAATTGTTGACCGATTCTGCAAACTCTTGAAAACAAATGAATTTGAAAACGCTTTCTACTTTGGTGCTATTAAGTTGGAATTTCTTTAGATACTCGAATCTTCCTCGAGAAACTAAAAATTAAATGTTGTTTCAATGAACATTAATATTTGTTTTCCATTATAATTCTGATGTTATTTAAGTCCATAATTTAATGAAGCTGCGCATCCAGTATATTCGCAGTTACGAAGTTCATTAGTTTTCTCATAATGTGAAAATCTGAGGGTGTTAGATCTGGAGATATTAGTAGTGATTCAGGGTTTAAAAGAATTTCCAAAATTAGCTCTGGTTTTGATTGTGTAACTGAACCAAAATATGAACATTTATAATTCTAATAATGTCAAAAACTAGCATCGTTTGTGATTTTCATCACTATCTATGGAAATGTCTTGCCATCACTCTTAGCACTGAATATTCGTGTTGGCGACCATTTAACCCTTAAAGGCCTTTTTTTCCTTGAAAGGCGCGAACCCACGGCGTGTTTCTTGGCGAGTCTGGTCTGAAGTGTGCCATACTTGGCGGCTTAAAAGACTCGTTAGTGCTCTGGGTGGTTTGAAATTTCCTGTGAAATGTAAATATAGTAGAACCCCACTAATCCGAAATTCCGGTTAATCCAAATCTACTTTATGTTCGAAAATTATATGGAATTGAAAAGATTACCTGAAAATATTTAAATATACATACTAAAAACAAAAAAGTACTTTTTCAACATGCATAATTTTGTGCACATTGAAGAAACTAATGCAATTCGCCGTAAGATAAGGTCACTTCATACAGGAGCACATCCATTATTCTAATGAAAAGGGGAGACATGTTCTCTTTCTATTGCTTTTGAATAAAAGAATTCAAGAGATATTAGTACTGAGTACTTATAAGTTACATTTTTTTAACACACATCTTTTTCTTTTCTATTTTTATCGGAATTTCGGGTAATCCGAATTTTTTGTAATCCGAACAGGCACCGGTCCCAATTAGTTCGGATAAGCGGGGTTCTACTGTAAATGTTCGGACATCAAAGGCTTGTAAATCGCTGTGTGAACAACAAGCCACGCGCTATTGGAACAAGCCTTAAACAACATACCCAATTTTGCCTTCTAAAATCTTGAGAATAATACTGAATATATACAAGAATTAATTGCCAATAGGATAGATACATATTGAAAATTTTATTAAATCAATTCTCACAACATGTAGATGTCAGCTTGAGCGCTGATAAAAAAAATATAAATAAATTAATGTTTTTCACTTGAGGCTACATCTTTTTAGCTTTGTTTGTATGCTTGAGAATACCATATTTTATTCTACGATATTGAAGGAAATTCATTATCCGTATTATTATTTATTAAAATTCATCTATGTTTGACATTATAGAATTTTATCAAGGAAATTTTTTTCTGAAATAAATACCAGTGTTGTCAGTTGGTAACAAACTGGGTTTTTTTTATCCATAAACCATACTTAAAATAAAATAGTATTTTTAAAGTACTTTTCCAATGTTTTATTCAAGAAATGAAAGTCAAAACACTTATTAAAATCATTTTTTTAAAAAAACCGAGCTCTTAAGGGTTAAAAGCTGTGTTATTTCTTCTCCGTTAGCCATGTGAAGGAGACTTCTGTAATATTGTAATAAAAGAATTTTCCAGAAAATTATTTTTTTAACCTAATCTATGGAAATATAACAAGATGAAGTAGTGATTGATAAAAACATAAAACAGTGCAACTCTTATTCACATTGAATGAAAGAAAAAAATTATGTTTCAATTATTCTTCTGCACAGAGCCGGCAAGAACAAAAGCGGGGCCCGGTGCAAAATTGACATGCGGGGCCTTGAAAAAATTTCGTCCGACAAATTAATTTAGTGCTTTTTGCTATTCATTACATTGCGCAATTTCGTTTTATAAAAATTAAAAAATATAATAAAATAATAAATAATTAAATTAGTTTTATAAAATTAATATTTTATCCACAACAAAATCCAAATTAATATTTTATCCAAATCAAGCAAAGGGAATTGTTGGATTCTTAACCACAAGGTCTACCAATTACCTTTCTAAAGGATCTTTGAAGGAAATTTTCAAAACCAGATAAAAAATTACAATATAATTCTTTTTAGAAAAAATATTAATTTTTTATGCCTTTTTTACATAAAAGATGGTTGAAAGAACTTTGAATAAGGATAAAAGAAAAATTCTAATGAATTTTGAAAAATCCTTCAGCGGCGCGGGGTCTTTCAGAAGCGTGGGGCCTTTTGCGGTCGCACTGTTCGCACCCCCCTCGGGCCGGCCCTGCTTCTGCAGGAATATCACAAATTATCCGTTGGCATATTTTTATGCATTTCAAGTATAATAAGCCTTTTTTTTTCTTTCAAATTTTTATTTGGAAGAAAAGAAAAGTAAATTAATATGTCTATGGATTGCTAAAGTAGAACTTTCCGAGTTGGAGAATTGCCATCTTTCTTATTCTTAGTAATACAGGGTGTCCATAAATTATCTTTAGACTTTAATAACTTTAAAACTGTACTAGATAATAACAAACTGTTTACATGTGACAAGATAACTTTTTTTTTTCCAGGTGACACAGATTTGACGAAAAATGTGGACGCCACAAGAGAAAGCTGATTGTGTAGCCTTGGTTCATACCCAAAGTCCGATATCCAAGTGCAACGTTGGCATCTGAAACAGATGGTCGAACGCCACTGTTTATGGAGAACATTACCTTTTTCCATAAATGACGTATGCCAGGCACGAAGAGTTGGTCGGGACGGTGGTTCCCTTCCATACTGTGTCCGAAAGTTTCTTTGCGCTTGGGTATCGGACTTTGTATCTATGAACCAGGCTACACACTGAGTTTTCTCCTGTGACGTCCACATTTTTCGTCAAATCTGCGTCACCTGGAAAACATTAAAACTTTGAGTTATCTTGTCATATATTGAAAACAGTTTAATAACTTTAACACTGCATCAGATAATAAAGTCTCAAGTTGTAAAGGTAATGGACACCCTGCACCTTAAATTAATGAATACTGAATGACTTGAGTAGCGCATTTGGGTCTTTTTTGAGAGAAATTCACTTTAATCATTTAGTTTCAAAATGGGTATCATTATTAACGACCACCGAACGGCACTTTTCTCATTTATTTCAACTTTGGAAAGACTTATTTTAACATAATACAGTAGAATCCCGGGTATCCGAACTAATTGGGGCTGACCTTTGTTCGGATTAACCGGGAAATTGGATAAAATACTCTTGACGTACCGAATGCAGTAGAGTATTGACTCTGGGTGCTCTGTGAAGGCTTACGGGAAGAGGATGCTGCGATTCATATGGTACAGTGGCAAACAACTTGAGGGTAAAAAGAAGATATCTGAGTCGGTTTCTACTAATTAAGGTGCTGTATTTCTTTTAAGTTAGGAATAAACATTAGCCTTATTTCCGATTCGTAATTGTTATTTTTCCTTCATTTGTCAGTTAAAAACTTTCAGAAAATTTCAAAAAAGGATGTTCCGATTATCCGAAATTTCGGATTCCTGGGGTTCTACTATAATACTAAACTTACTTCTTTAACCATTAAAACAGAATTGAAGTAGAACCTCTAGTTGAACGGAAAGAGCACGCGGCGATTCGCACGGTACAGTGGCAAGAAGATGTCTCAGTTTGTTTCTACTAATTAAAGTGATGTATTCATCCTTAAAGACCTATTCGAATACTTCTTTTTAGCTAGGAGTAAACATTAGCTTTGTTTCTGATTCCTAATTGTTAGTTTTCCTTCATTTTTCAATAAAATGTTTTCAGAAAATTAGAAAAAGATTCGGATTATCCGAAATTTTGGATTCTTGGGGTTCTACTGTATTTCCTTGGCTTATTCCATGTAAAAAGATCAATTTCTAATAATGTTTTAAAAATTGGCAGTATTCCGTTAATAATGATTTGCACCGTTCTAATTTTTCGATTAGAATCGGCTTCAACTCGCCAACAAAATCATGAAAACTCAAGGAGCTGTGATTTGATAGTATTGACACAAAATGAACTTAAGATTATTAATAGTGGGCAAATAATTAAATATTAATAGCATGTATTGGGAAGGGACGAAATTAAAAGAGATTCGAACCTCTAATCAGAAACATCGTAGTATGATCGGTTTTAGGCTTGATTCGTATGTCTTGTCTTCGTTTGGCTTGATTGTTTCAACCCTTACATTCTGTGCATAACGCATGGCCCAATCTACAGAGAGAATGCCTGCCTAAAAACACACATTAAAAAATTGTCCTATGTTTTTGAAATATATGAAAGCATTGGTTAAAATAAACTGGAAAATCTGATATTTATTTTTACTTAACCACATCAGAAGTATTAAAATTTTACGCTGAGTATTCACGATCTTGCTACTTTGTTCCAATGGGTTATATGAATGCAAAGCCTAATACTGTGTTTTAAACTATTTGAAAAATTTATTAAAATTGAAAGATATTGAAAAAATTCAACGGAAATAAAATTTGTGCTTGAAAAACTAATTTTCTTAATTTTAAAGTGGTTTAAAATGGTTTTTTAGGGTTATATGTTCAAGTTATTGAGGGAAACATTAAATACTTCGAAAACCATGTTTTATTTTATTAATGGAATGTTAATTTTGTGATCAGAGACCGTGTTAGAAGAGATTCTACATTTTATAAATTTGTGTCACTTTTTTTTTTTTAATCTTACTGCATTTGAATGTATCCTTCTAGATCCTTATGTAATATTCCTAATCTTTTTAGTTGTGGCTTCTATTGGAAGACATTTTGGTTGACTACTTTAATTTCAACAATCATTTTAAGGTAGTAAATTTACTTATCACATCTAAAAAAAGTGTTAGAGATGTAGAATCCTGTACAGCTGCTTTTGTATAAGACACAAAGTCACCCATCACCAAGAAGCTATATGTGTAATCACATGTGCTTTTGGGAAACTTGTATCATGACAGAGTTTATGCACAGATTCTATGTTCAATCTAATTAAATATATAATCTTTAGACCTTATAATTGGTGATCTAAAATGAACAATTCTAAAACCAACTTATCGTTTATTTTAGCCTATGGAAATCTCTGTAAAATGATATCATCAATAAATGAACCTGCTTTATAATGATATATGCAGACATGACACATTTCATGAACGCGATTTCTCTTTCGGAATAGATTTTATCATTCTAATTTTTTTATTATATAATAATTCTACAATAATTTTAATAGCTTAAGCACTTTTTGTATAAATTTATTTATATTGTTGTCTAATTCTTAATTATATTTATTTTACTTCTGGTATTTATATTTGGACTCTTATTTATAAAGTTCATTCTTTTTGTTCCGCGCCTGTGTCATGCGTATATGCTATTGGTCGAATTCCCATTTACTAATGTATTTTTTACCTGCCAAGTGATAATCACTTTTAGATGCACCTTCTATAACGTTAATTTTATTTTTTTGAAAGATAGTACAGAAAACTCGATTTTTAATCTTTGGAAAACGGACAGCCTATGATCCAGAATGTGAGATGACAGGAGATTGGTGGTGGGACTAGAAACCGACCTTAGTAAAAGAGGATCAGGCGAGTAGGCTAGTGATTGAAATGTACAGATGTTTTGTTGTCTCTGGTTCTGCGGCTGGGCACTGTTACTTTGCATTTATATTAGGATTGACCACTTGTTCCTTGAAGTTCGTTTTGATGCTTTAAATAATTGACACAATGAGGCTGGGAGTAAACATCGCATTTTGGTACTTTAATAAAACATGGATGGAGTAGAATAAAATTATGCTTGCATACCTTTCTTATTATGTATACTTTTTTTGTTAGCAAAAATGTTAACAAAAAAATTTCAATTTGATGTTTTTTAGAAAGAGTCTAAATAATTCTAAAGACTATAAATACACCCTAATATCAGCTGTAATGCAAACGAATAAATTCAATAAAAAATTATAGTATATTAGCAATACGCATACACATGTAAATGCTACGTAATAAATGCTCAACCGTCCTGCATCAACATTTCTTTTTCCAGAGTCAGTCATTATGAATGGTGTTTTAAATGTCATAGGAAAATTGAATCATCTAGGAAGTAGCAAATATTATTGGGAGTTTTTCAAGGTTATAATCAATGGAAATGTTGGCTCACTTGGCTTTAATTTTCACTTGGTCATACTAAGCAATAAATATTCTTTTTTTCCAGATCTGAAGAAGTGATATGAGTATTAATTCTGTTTTAATTGTGGTATATCTTTAATTATTTTATTATTATTACAGGTAATGGTGTTGTGGATAAAGTACTTCCTAGATTGCATGGATGAACAAAACGTCAGGTTAAGCATTGTTTGAATATGTATAATTTTTATTTTTTTTTCTGTATTTTACGTATTTTATTTTTTGAATTTGACATTTTATTTATTTTTTTTATTCTAGGAGATTTTGCCAATCCTTTTGAAGGCTGAATCTCAAAAGCAATTTAATTAACTCTGGTATGTAATAGTCCTGTATTTATTAAGAGTCTTTTTATAAAAAAAACATTTAATTATTTTTTTAATTTATTTATTATTTAAAACTTAGAGTTATACTCTATATATACAGGTGTCCGAAGTAAATGTCCCCACTTGACCAGTCAATTAAAAAAATCTTATTGGCAAAATTGGCTGTTGAATTTTAGTTTTGGTGACAATTTTATTTTCATGGCATATGAAAACATAGAGCCTGTCCAAAATGCATATTGTACAAGCATTTATGGAGATGTTATCTCAGCTTCAAAATTTAATATGATTTCTTTCAAACCGCATCATTTCAGATGGACTAACATTTTACCCATAACAAGTGAATATAAGAATAACTGCTGAATTTGGGGCTCAGAAAATCCCTCATGCAGTACAGGAAATAGAAAGAACAGTCCAAAAATCCCAGTGTGGTAGTTTTCTTTTCACATAATATAGCCATAGAACTGATTTTTCTCTTTACAGACTTCTTGTCACAGCAGCATTTACTGGACATATGTAAATTAATGAAAACCTCAAATGGCATTAACCCATAGTTATCTTCCACCAAGATGCTGGGTGATGTTCTATATTTTGTTGGAACTGGATCACTGCCAGATATCCTCAGGGGATTTCTACAAGAGCTATGTAGTGCATTGTTTTTTTTAGCAAAAAAAAAAAAAAATCAGAGTGTTGCTTAATTTTATGTTTTCTATGCATTTAAATCCTTTCTGTTAAGTACAGCTACTCTCCAAATTAGGACATTTGATCTGACACCCTGTACTGTTTCTGGTATGTCAGTTTAGTTAGCCATAAAACGCACAAATCCATTAACAGTTAATACTTAAAAG
This sequence comes from Araneus ventricosus, assembly GCA_013235015.1. Taxonomy (NCBI): domain Eukaryota; kingdom Metazoa; phylum Arthropoda; class Arachnida; order Araneae; family Araneidae; genus Araneus; species Araneus ventricosus. The sequence goes on along the minus strand of BGPR01000788.1, from coordinate 402,589 downwards.
TGTTCTATCACTTAATATCTGAACAACAAAAGCATCTGTTGCCATTATTTAATATTTAGTTTGGCATGACTCAGCCAACTAGGATCAACATCTATTTAAGTAACTTCCAGTATTAATTAATAAACTGCGTTGATGTAATATTGGCATTCCTCATGGTTTTGATTTTTCTAAAGTAACAATAAACAAGTGGCGATGATGATGGACCATATGATTTTTTTTGTCGTTAATCTAGCCGTAGAAAATGGGCCAAAGTGATCCAGTATGTAAATTAATCCAATTTTTTAAATTCTACACATAGCAATTTATAAAAGTATATTGTGCATAAATTTCAAAAGAATGTTTTGTTTTTATTATCTTCATCAAAAGAGATATATAATCTACTTTTTTTATGTATCCTACAAAGGTTTATAAAGAAGGTATTGTGAAACTGAGTATTTAACCTGTGCCAAAGAAGCAGCAAAGCAAAAAGTGAAACGCTTTATAGAAATATCATCTGGCCATGTGCATCGAAGTGGAAAGGTGAGATGTGCAAATTATCTAACTTCTACTTTGTGTTAGTTTTAATAATCGCAGTTTTGCAATCTCTTAAAAATGTGTTAAACTGCCTTTAAATTTGAATTTTCGTTTAATAAAAAAAATTGTAGTATTTATTCAGTTATGGAATGGTGAATATTTCATTTAAATAATCACGGAATGGTTTTCCTAAACGGCTCAAGTAATAACTCCTAACACAGGTGGGGGGAAAACGTACAGCCAAGGCCTTCTTTAAGTGCTTGTAGAATGATGAAGAAACTGAATACTCAACTTGTACGCCTTTTTTCAAATAATTGAAGACCACATACCAAATTTCGTTTTTTCTGAACTTACAGGTTTAGGAGTTGGCTCTATTCTTGATTGTCTAGTCTGACAGACAGTCAACCAGAGATGATTTCGTCCAAATTTTGATGCAGACCTATTATTCCTGATAAGATAAACGTACCAACTTTTATCCATCTAGCTATTTAAGTTCTTTTGAGTTAATGTGTTCATATAAATATGTACAGAGATATCCAGACATTCCCCATTGACAGGTGTAGATTTTCACCCAAAATTGATGGAAATTCACAAATTCAGGTGTGTAAAGGCAGTGATACCAATTCTCATCCCTCTATCTCAACCATTTTCAAAGACGTAACTATAGACATATCCCAAAATTGTGTTTTTTCAACCTAGGAGGTCTAAAACGGTGAGATCCACCAAAATCTTGTGCCCTTGTTTGACTTATAGCAATGATTTCTCTTGTATACTTCTGTATATGTGAAAGTAAAAAAATGAAAAAAGATTTATTTTATTGATTTTCATTTATTGATTCTCTTGATTTTATTAATTGTAAGTTTTATTGTGACTCTAATAAATCATGTACTATTTGATTAGTAGCCACAAAATAAAACCTACCAAATCATATTTATACCTTACCTTATTGGAGTAGTGGCAATATTTAAGCTGCAACTTGAAGTCCCATTACTGTAGAATAGTACCTTGGTTGCCTATATGAATTCATGAGATAAAAAATCTTATCTGTTTTATAGCAAAATAGACAAATTATAAATGCTGAGTTTAAATGGATTACTTTTAGTTTTAACTGAGCTTTCGAAAATTGGTTTTAAAGTTAACAGGACAGAGATAGTCATCATCAATTGAAAAGTCGAGTCACCAACAGGATCAAATTTACGTTATATTAAAAATATCAAATAAATAGATGCTAAAAAGAATACGTCAAAATGGATGACTTGTTGCTATCCTGGTGAAGGCTCGCTGGCAACTCGCAATGTCAGATCACTTTGCTAACTAACTAAGTAATGGTAAAGAATTAAATATTCCTGCTCCATATTTGTACCTGAAAAAGAGACAAAAATACTCATTTTAAATTATATACTATGATTCTTAAAACTGTTTTTGATCCTTTTTTTTTTTTTTTTTTTTTTTTTTAATAGATGGAAGTTAGCTTTATAGCACACTATGTATTTTAAGCAGTTGGGTGATGCCAAGTTATGTTTTTATTGTCTCCTTACATTAGAAATTTTCACTACTAGAAGCTAAGGTTTGCAACTGATTGAAATTATTTGGTTTGGGATATGTTTTTAAATAATAAAAGGTCACTAGTTCGTTCAAAGATGTTGAGAAATTTGGATCAAATCTCTATGCTCTTGGGGATTTTCACCAGGGGTTGATTAGAACCTTTTCATTTTCTTTTGTTTTATATTTATTATTACTGTTTGAATTTTTTTTTGTTGTTTGTTTGCTTTCTTTTTTTAGTTATGTTCTGTACCTGTTCACATCTAAAATTAGTTTGATTGGTTATTGATTTTCTGAATTGCATGTTATTATTTTTTAAAGATTAATAAAATGCTACTCCATGTACTGGATATGTCTTATGGGCCTCCCATGCTAGGTGTTCTTCCTTAGATCCACATTATGTTTAAAACCTTTTTGGAGAAGGTGTTTTCTGCATTGAGAAGAAAAATAATTGTAAATGAAAATCGTCGTTTCTATGTTAGCTCTACAACAAACCAAAACTGTAAGCCAAATCTGTCAACCATATGCCACCAACATATGCTTGTCAACTCATGGTTACAATAGAACTCCTTTGGCTGTGGTTGGTCTGTATTGATGCACATTTACTAACTACCATACTAATGTGTGAAAGTGATATAGCATGCCAACATCTTTGATTGATAACTACTGCTTTGAAACCAATGAAAAGTTCACAATGAATAATTTCATGGAAGTTTTAAATCAAATATTATCTATTTTAATTATGAGATATTTATAGAACATTATTGATGACATTTTTTTTTCTATAAAATTTTAGATTCCAATTAAAGAATCTGCAAAACTCTGACTGGACTGTCATGGCAAGATTCAAATTACAAGTAGAGAAGAAATCTCAGCTGTTCCTTCTGGATTAAGTTATAGTTGTTCTTTCTAATTCATTGTGTATGGTGTAGGTGATAAATGTGGTATTGGTAAGTACTAAAGATAAAATTTTAGTAGTTCTCATGAAATTTGAATTTATTAGAGTTAGGAAGCCATTAAGTAAGTCACAAAAGATAAGAAAAAATAATTTATCGTGGATACTTGAAACAATTTTATTTTTCAACATAATCTCTTGAAGCAATGTTGATGCATCTTTATCCCATCGCTTTATCAAATAATTCCAGCTGGCAGAAAATTCTTTGGGTTAAGGTCCATCCGAGTAGGATTTTATGTCATCATCATCTGCAAGTGTTTGCTTCCAAGATGCTGTTTTAGGATCCAAAACAGATGAAAATCGGGGATAAGTCTGTTATCAAAAGCAGACCACCTTACAGCCCAGACTTAGCCCCTGCTGGCCTTACATCTGTTTGTCCACTAAAAAAACAATGATCTTTGAGGCAAACACTTTGCAGATGATGACAGATTCAACATGAAGCCCTACTGTGGATACGAGACAGCAACCCAAAGAATTTATAAAGCTGGAATTGGGAAGCACTCAAAACGTATGAAATAAAATGCATGGTAAACATCATTGGTGAGATTGTGTTGAAAAAATAAAATTGCTTCCAAGTGATTATCGGTAAATTATTTTTTTCTTATCTTTGTGACTTACTTAATGACTTACCTCTCGTGAGTATGAGTTTCCTAATTTTGTTTGCGGCCAATTGTTAACAATGACTTTTTCCATTCCTCGCTTGTTGTTAAATAAGCGACAAACATTTAGGCTTAAATGATGAAGGTAAGCATTCTTTTGAAATACTTCTTTCTTGATTTTATTTAATTTTGACTTCATTAAATGTCAGAGCTTCTGAGATAAAATTTTATAAGCATGTTATTATTGTTGTCAAAATTAAATATTTCATAATCCATCAGTATATAAATAATATATTTCACAAATCACGATTTTATTTCTATCACAAAGAAAGATTTTAGAAAGTATTTCAACCAGATATCAAATACTTCTTAATTAAGAAAATAACACAGCCGATATAATACTTTTCCTTTCATAAAAACTAATACTTTACTTTGTTAATCATTGTTCATCATTTTTAATGACACTGGAATCATTTTATATTTATTCATTATGATAAAATATGTAGAAAAGCATTGTATATCATTTAGTCATGACACTGTGTTAAAATATCCACCTCTTTTACTTCCATTTTGTTTTTTATTGTTTGCAATTCATAATCAAACTGAAAAATATGAATAATGATAGAAAGGAAGATTGATGGAAACTGACCTGTTGGAAAAAAATCCCAAAAGAGGCTAATTGATCACTTCTGTAATGTGAAGAGGTGTTCTGTTTCGATTAGTTTTGTTTTAAGCTAATGACATTTTCTATATATACATATTGTCAAAATTGCCAAGCACTGATATTGGATGTTTAAGTGCTAAATAAATAAAAACTTGAAATTGAAAAAAGTGGGTCAATAATTGTTTATTTTACTCTTGATTAAAAAAAATCAAATGTAAGCAATATTATAAATGAACATAGAATAATAATATGAAATGGGGCTAAAAAATCCTTTAGCCCAAATATATTTAAAGGATTTTACTTTCTTAATTATATTTTTCACATAATTATAAAATTGGACTCCAAGTCATTTTAAAATTATGACTGATTTTAGGAGAAAAGTGGACAAATATAATATGGGATTGAGTAGTGAAATACAGTGACAATCCCAAGATATATTAGACAACGGCAACCCTATCTATAGTTACTGTCTGTTTTCAAATGCGAACTGCATGGCGCAGTAACTAAATAGCTATGATTTCACCAAAATAAGGGTGAGGAAAGATGGAGGAGGATATGTTTATTTATTTTTTTGTATTAAGCAATATATTGAAACATTATACAAGTTTTCAAGTAAAATAAAATAGTATGATTTAAAAGAAAATGAAGACAACATAAAAAAAGAATAGCTAATGGAAATTGCACCTAATAAAGTACCTAAAGTACTATTACTTGCATCACTCTTCAGTGAGCAAAATCTGCCCAAAAGCAATAGGCTATAGTCTCAAAAAATGAACAATAGTGTACTTTTTTATTTATTCTCTTCCTCACAGCTATAAAGATAGATTTGGCATATAGTCTAAAGTAATTTTTTCATTGAGCTTGTGAACTTGTTTATCTTTCAAATGCATTTATTACCATAACAGACTTTTTTTTACTTTTGAAAGATTCTTTCTTAAGTTTTCCTCATTTCATATGCCATTAAAATTCTTTCGAATTTGTTTGAAAGGAATTTCTTCAGTTGAGTGACAAACATTTTATTTTATGATCTGAATCCCTTCATTGGTACATAGATACTTTTTTTAAAAAAAAAATATTTAAATCTAATTGACAGTGCTAGCAAAAGTCTGCACGAATTGCCTTTAATATTATATATTGCTTCCCATAATTCTGGCATTTTCTTTTATTATTATTATTTTTCTGTGAGCAAGAGTGTCTGAGTTGTTAAACTGAAGTTTTAGGTTTTACTATTTCAGTGTCTGAATATCCTGAAGTATTTTTTCTGTAAACTATTGTACATTATATATGATATTTTATTAATAGTTGCAGTTGAGTTTTCTTTCTGAGGAATTCCAGTTGTTGAGTTTGGCATTTTTTACATCAGAATTCCAACAATATTATATATTCAGTACCCCTATATTAACTTGAGTAACTTGATGAAAAGAGTTAAATAATTGTAGTATGGTATAAATTATGATGACTAAGTGTATAACATTACAATCAATATGTCTTCAGGGATTATGGCTCACTAAGTTCTGACTGTTTTATTTTTATATTAAATTGTTTGTATCCCATCACCATTTTAGTCACTTGCAAAATGTTTTGAATTTTACATAAGAATCGAAGGAATCTTTTGTCATTAATATGATTCCTATTATCATAATAATTCTAATCGCATTTTAACTCAAAATTATGTTGCAGAATTCAATTATTTATATTAGTAAAAAGAATTATAGAGGTTATAATTTGGCTTTAAAATGAATTTCAAAAGATGTCTTTCATTTCTACCATTTTTATGATATTACCTTGCATCTGAACACGATTACAATATCCTTGGTTTTTTACATTGTCAACGAAGTTTTTTCTTCTAATGATAAAATGCTTATTTTACCAATTCAGGGAAATAAGTTAATGTGCTTAAGCGTTTGATTATTTCACCATTGCATGATTCAATTTCATTTAATTTTGGGTTGTAAAATGTTTCTGCACTTACAGTGACTTTCTATTTTAGATGCTAATTTGTATATTCTGTTAGCTTGGTGTATGCCTTATGGATAGTAATAATTGAAAATGTTTATTAAGAAGAAAAAATGTTATTTCAATATCAACTATAAGGACTGCTTTTACGTTGTGTTTGTAGTCTTACAATGGGAATGGGGAAAGGGACTATTGCTAATTAGAAACCAAATAGATAAATTTTAAAATATAATTATTAATTATGGGAAAACTGTTCTAACAACAGCAATGTGATGAAAATTTTAAGCTCCACTGACCAACTAAATAGATAAAGGTAAGTATTGATGAAAGTAGATTTTCAATTAAAAGAAACAGCAATTTTGTAGGGTTTTTTTTTTTTTTTGCAATTCAGTGTAATATATAAAAATGTTTATGTGTAAGAAACGGAACATCTTGTAAAATTAATTATATTTGGCAGAAAAAATATCACTACCATCAATTTAAATTTCAAGATAGCAGGATTTTTTTTTTATGATGATAAATGCTAACCTGATGCATAAAACTAATTTCTTTATATATTGTTCATAATGAATACTGATATGTCATAGATAATTTCAAAGTTGCTCATCATTTAGCCTTTTGCCATGAGTGATACAGATCCTGTATTGATTTAGTAATTTTCCAGTGAGTATCTGCTACACAATTAGTGTACTTTGCCAGGGCTACACGTAACCTCGCGGGCCCATAACAAGCATCTTGCAATCCAGAAACATAAAGATATAACAAATTTTAATAAAAAATTTAAAGCTTAAATTTTAAACCCAAATGATACATATTTAAATATTAATAAATAAAAGTTCTCCGGAATGGCCGACACCTGTCGTTTTATCGCTAATAGAGAGGTCATCAAGATCCATTGCTGTTCAGAAGGCAAGAGTCAGTACAGCTGGGATGCCTGAATTTCAAATATTTGTCAGCCAGGTTTGAAACAGACATCAGAAATATTTCCACGTGATGGAAGAGTGAGCAATTATTTATGAAAAGAAATAAGTATGGTAACTTTACTTGATTGTGGGTTCCCACGGTCCTTTAGAAAACTCCTTTGACTCTTATTTGCCGCATCGGGCCCCCGGAAAAGTACTTGATTTTTCTGCTGGGTCCTTGAAAAGTCCGGAGTAATTGATTTTTTTTGTTGGGTCCTTGAAAAATTGAAATGTATATACTCTTGTCTTGAGAATCTAACACCAGAAAAAAGGGTGTTGCTGTGGGAACGCCTGTCAGTCACTATTCTTTCTCTAGTTTGAGGAAGAGGAAGGGTGGCAAAAAAAGGGTGTTGCTATGGTAACGCTTGTCAATCACCAATATTTCCTCTGTCTAGTATGGGCTGGCAAAAAGGGGTACTGTTTCGCTACACCTGGGGATTCCTTGATCCTAAAAAAACCCGGGAAATGACACTTAAAACTGGAATTTTTTTTTATTTTGATAATTTTTATCAGATCGGGTAGATAATATTCGCTGGTTTTTTATAGAAAGTAAATAAAACATCGATACACAATAAAAATTATTCAGTGCTTATAACACGAAACGGAGCACTCGGCAGTTTCTCGTGATGACCAGCAAGGATGTTTACATTTAAATTTCCGAAACTTGTTCAACTTTGTAACAGGATCGCACTCTGATTAGTTAAATTAGATACGCACGATTTACATAACGAATAGGTGCCAGGCAAAGCCATGAGCATCCGGGTTCTTGTTGCTCGACCAGCAAACATCACCCTTCCATTCATTCTCGTTTCCTCTATATTTTGATGAAAATAACCCTGCCCGGCATGAGCAAAAGCGCGGAGGGTTTCAATCCAAGCTACAAATACCTCGTTATTAGATATTAATTGACAAGTAAATGTGGTGAGTACAGGAATTGGACAGGCCAAAGACTGGAATTCCTGCAAGATCTAAATTTTCTTTCATCTGTCTACTAAGAAAAAAAAAAAATACAGATTTAAGCATCCACACCTGACAGATACGCTTGCTTCTTTTGTATTTAGAATCACAGAGTTGATAACAAATTAATAATTTTTTCCATTTCAAGAGATTTCTTTGGTTGATCACTTGCATACCATATATTAATTATAATACTTTATAGTGCTCTATATTTTTTTTTTTTATTTTTTGTAATTATTCTTTTTTTTTCTCGTTATGAATACGGATCACTTTTGATAAATTATGTGATCTTCAAAAGTATTAGGAAATATTTAGTACTAGAAAAGATTCTTTTCTGAAGTATGCATGCATATGTCTATTTTTGCCATCTTTATAGACTCCAAACGGTTTGACATTACAATAAATTTTAAAGTACTGGATTTAGTGAAGAGGGTTACTGTACATTTTTGGTAAATTAATTAGGATTTTCTTTATTTATTTAATCTTGTATAAATTCGCTGGGTTTGAATATTTTTGCGACTTCATTTTTCCCATACTATGTTACATAGTGAGAAGAAAGGCATGATTCAGTATTTTATTTTATTATTTGCTTTATTTATTTTCTCTCTTCTTTCTTGTCTTTGATGTTTTCTTCTCTTGTTCAATTTTTTATTTATTTTTGTAGCCGTAAATGGAAAAAAGTTATTGAACAGTGTTAATTTTTTCTATAACGAAGAAATATTATGTCATGTGTTTTACATATAAAACATTGGAAAACATCAAGTCTGCCGCCTTCATATTTTTTGTCTTTAGAGTTTTTTTCAAGATATTTTATCAAAGATTTTACTTGTCGTGAGATTTTCAAGTCTTATATTTTTAATCGAACGCAAGCTTCTGTACAAAATCAATGGCTTGTATCTTTTTTTGAGGACAATTGTAATGGTTTTTACTTAGTTACTCACTATGTAGCCTGTTGAAGAAATGGATTCAAAATGAAGGGTCGGTTCCATATTTGTCAAGATCGAATACAAACCTTTTTGATGTATCTGCATACTATAAACAAACTTTGTCTTTTTCGCCATTCTTTCCGAGTTGTATGAGGCTATAGTATGAAAAGTAACAGGAAAAGTGAGGTCATCCCTTGAAATTTTGAAATATTTTCCAAAACAGAAAAATTTCAGGAGTAAGAATATATTAGTAATGAGTAAGAATTTAATGATAACAAGTGTTTAAACATCTTATAGGGCTCGATTTTGAGTGCAGCCTTATTTTCAAAAAAAGCGTCTTTGTTCTGTTTGAAAACTTATCGGGCTTATAGTAACTCAATTTTACTATATTAGTTCTAGTTTTAAACCTTTTTTTTTCCAATCTTTATAGAGGATTAACTATGGTTTGATTACTAAAACTTGAACATAAAAAGCAAGGGATATTGATCCATTATATACAGTTTTTTACCTTTAAAGGTAATACTAAGCAATTTTGTCTGCCTCACAAAAAACTGGCTATAGTTAGATAAATAAATATATGGCAAAAAATTTTAGGTCATATAATTGTGATCAAAGATCACACTGAATTGTATTGCATTAGTTTCTTGCACTGCAGAGTTTGCTAGACAACTAGCTGAAAAGACTGAAAAAGTGAGATTTTAAATCTATTGCAGAATCCAATAATTTTAAGAAACAGAAAAGAAAGGGCATAATGGTCAAAATGATCTATGAAAAATTGGCTTTAACAGAGTAACTGAAAATGTAAATTTAAAGTATTTAAAGTTTATTTATTTAAATGTAAATAAAGGTTTGTTGATTTGTACTTGTCTCTTGCTCCCCCCCCCCCCTTCAATCTCGAGCAATGGCCAAAAAGTAAGTAATAGAGGTTCTTGTGGGCAATAATTTTAATGAATTTTGTTTCAGCTAATGTGTTTTGATGTGAGCTACCAAGAAAATTGGTAGTAGTAGTTTGTGTAAAGAGTATGTAGTAGTAGTAGTAGTAGTAAATAATATACCTAAGTAAAGTAAGGGTGTTTGAATTGTGATCTCAAACTCACTTAGCACTGCAGCGGTTCACTAACGGAAAGGTGCATGTGCCTTGATATTCTTCATTTTAGCATCTAGAAAGTCAGTAGTAAGAAAAGTGATCAGATTTGTACGCGAAAGTGAAAATATTTGATTAAATTTGTCCTTTGCATTTTTTGGTTCTAAAATATATAATTTTATGTCCTTGAATTTTTAAAAAAGGTCCTTGAAAGTCCTTGAATTTTTTCATCAATAAGAGGAACCCTGATTAGTTTTGAATTAATCTCATGATGAAATATCTCTGAAGTAGGACAGATTGTCTGAAGAAAATGTTTAATGTCAGAAAGAAAATATTAACTTACCATCGCTCCTTTTATATTGTGTTTTCGAAATAAACCTGCATTTCTATAAAATTAATTTTTTTACAGCCCTCATAAACTTTCCGATCTTGTTTTTTTGAAGCAGAGTTTACTTCTGCTCTAAAAAATTAGGATTTACCCCTCAAAACAAATCTTCTATTAATGGTTATATGACTGTCCACTAAGCGATATAGTTACAAAAAATCATCTGGGTATGGTGTGTGATTGCAGTCCAAGCAGGATAATAAAAAAATAAATGACTTTATTTTATGAATATCCAGAAAAACAAGATGTAGAAGCCAGGCTACAAAAAACTAAGCACCACTTCCTTTATAAAATAATAACCAAACAGGAAGAGATAACTAACTAATATATCACAGCACTTTCAATAGATTCAATGTTCATCGGTTGATCAGCTTCGTACCGCTGACCAAACTCCAACAGGATTCACTTTGATTTGAGAGCTTGCTTTTTTATACCTTTGCAACAGTATGTGACATCACATAAAAGTCTCAAAGTTCTCGACATACCATAGGTACAGATAGGGTTACCCTTTGTATTTTCTAGAAGTTCTACTTTGTCAATTAAAATGGTCACCAAGGTCGGGGTTCATTGGTTTGGCTTCTAGTAAAACATCTGTAAACTGCCTTCCTGCCATAAGAATATATTGTTAGGGAAACAACTCACAGCTTCTTAATACCAGTCATTAATATAATATTTTATTGTAACTTTGGTTTTACTTGTGTATGTTTTTCTGAACAATTTCTGTTTATTTCAGTTACTCTGGCACAAAGATATTAAAATGCATACAGTTCATGTTCTTGATCTGTGCAGAGCCATTTGGCATGCATGTCTGCATGGGAAAAATGGTGAAATATATCATATAGTGGATAAAGGAAACACTAGTGAGTATCATTATTTTACTTCATTTTTTTTTAATTCTTGAGTTTCCACTTGTGCATATTTATGATAAATTTAAGTTTTTGTTACAATATCCAATTTGTCTTTTATATAGCTCAAGGAAAAATTAGTGATATTGTGTCTGATATTTTCAACATCAATCATGATTATTTTGGAACTCCAATGTCATGCCTTGCTAAGGTAAAAATGTTTTTCACTTTCAAATTTAAAGATGTATTTTATTTACTCATATAAAAAGAATGGATTATCTCTTGGAAAAACTAGCTGAATTGAACTGCTGTTCATCTCAAAATTTTCTCTCTGAAGTGCTGCATCATTGTTGTTTATTTATATATTTTTAAAATAGAAATAACTTTTTTTTTACTTTATTCAGAAAACATTCATTACATTTCTTGTGATTTTTTTTTTATATTGCTTGATATTTCTCTTAATGAAGGTAATAATTTTTTTTTTTTGAAGAAATTTAATCCCAGTCATTTAGACATATCAACAAAATGGGAATTTAATTATTTTCATCTTTATCTTGAACAGTCAGTTACAATTTAAACAAAATATTTATATTTCAAATATCTTTTGGTTTTTAAAAAAAATTGTTTTTAGATGGACATGACAAACCTTGTGGAAGAAATCAATGACAAACATTTAGGACCCTGGGCTGAAGCCTGTTCTAAAGATGGTATTGAAAATACTCCTCTGAATCCATATTTGCATCAGGTAAGCAGACGGTTACATTTCTGTCTTAATTATTAACTTTTTTGGTTAGCTAATTTTTAAATATAAAATAATGTGATTAAACAATGTAACAAAATTTCTATTTAATTCTAACAATTTGATTGTCAATTCTGTAGTAATGTTGTGTATTATCATTTTGTCATTAAAAGTTAAACTTTATATTAAAATTGTTAGTATTTTTTTTTGTTGTTGTTGTTGTTAAATGTTGTGTTAAAATGCTTTTTGTTGGAAATATTTCATATTAGGTTATTTTTATATTTTAAGGGAAAGGATTTATGATTAGAACGTTCATTAAGTCAATGGTTAAGTCAAAATAAGTATTGGTTTAAGTATTATAATTTCCGCACATTGATGAGTAAGTTTGAAAGTCACTTGACATTTTTATCTGCTTTGGTGTTAGATTTTATCTGCAAGTCAAGGAATTGTTGTTGTATTGTTTTTCTTGATTCTTTTTAGAATAGTATTATTTCTGTTAAAAGTTTATGTTCTTTGATACAACTATTTTGTAAATGGTTTCCAACAGTGGTGTAGTCGCAAAATAAGCAGTGCCGGAATGCTCTAAAAGCAGTACTAGAACATTCTAACCTAGGTGACAAAAATTACACTGTTTTAAGGATGGTTTCACAATTTTTTGTTGTTTATTTCTCATTTAAAAAAAAGCTGTGATGGATCGGCAATTCCAGTGAGTGCTGGCTCCACTTCGCCCCAGGTTTCCAGATAGTTTAGTTGAAAAATATACTGCATTTACTGTACTATTCTACAATTCTGTATGTAAAGATATTGTATTACAATCTATTTAGTGGCAATTATTATTTAAACGAGCAAAATTTGAGAAGAATATTGAGAACTGGAAGTTCACAACAGCTCACTTGAAATAAAAAGCAGTTAATGGTTTGGTTTTTAAAGCAATTTCCCTTAATAGGATGTCATGTTTGAGATACATCAAATAATTATCTTTGGTTATCAATAACTGAAATTTATTTAAGCAACAATATTAATTGTTGATGGTATTCTAGTATAACTTCTATTTGCACTTAAACATTATGGACTATTTGCAATGCAATTCTCTGGTTTTTCTAAATTTTCTTGAATAAAAATCAATTCCCAATGGAAAATATCTATCTGCATGCTGTATATAATTATATTAAGAAAGCATGACTATTTGGTGATGAATTAATTTGATGGTATTCTAAACCTCTCAAGATATTTGATGTGTCTATAATTAAAATTACTGATGCGAGATGTTTATTTCGAATTCATAAATTAATATATTTTTTCTTGATTCCATCTGTAGATTCCCAATTCAGAATGAAATAATTTCCTTTTTTGATTAAAAAAAATGTGACATTCTGAATATACTTTGATTTTAGAATTTATAGTTATTCATGAGATTATTTATATTGCAAAAATTTTAGAATGTTTAGATAAATTGTTGACAAAACTGACAAGGAAAAACAATTTTGCTCTTATAATAGGACCAGATATAAAAATAAAAATGCTAAAAATCAATCTTGTTTTATCTAGATCTATTCTATTAGAATTGTGCTAGAAAAAAAAAATTAATAACTATTGAGAGTGGTTTTTAACATTTATTCCTTTACAAATATGGAATTCAAGACTGAAAATACCCAAACACTATGGCAAATACTTCTTTCTGAATAAACTTAACTTTTATTTTTCCATCATTTCTAACTGAAGCGAGACTAGAATTTTGTGCTAAGAATAATTTTATTTATTGTTGTATAAAATCAGTAGCATGAATGAATGCAATTCATGTAAAATGACCCCTAATTATTATATATCTGCTTTCCTAATTCCTCTGAGTTTTTAATTTTGTGCATACCATTGTTCTTTAATCTAGCCATTTTAATTGTAGGAGCTGTTGTGTGATAAACATTTGAACTTGGATGGAAGTAAATTTGAAGGAACAGGATTTACATATTTAGTGCCAAGCATAACAAAAGAAAAAGTTCAAGAAGTATGTGGCTTTTTCTTTTATTCCTTATCTATAACTTCATATTCATCCAAATATTATTCTAGTTATATTTGTTTTGGATCATATTCTTTCACTAATGGAACTATGGTGGCAGTTTCATCTTCAAAGCTGTATGTCCCAAATACTCAAATCATCATCACTCAATCAAAAACTCAATTTGGATAACCATTTGTTTTCTTCATTCAAAGCTTTTATTCAAAAATCTGTTTCTATTAAGTGGCAACTAAGGATTCTCCTGCAATCTTTGAAGATTTTTTTGACATATACTTAGTGCATCTTTTTGGATTTAGGGGATAATGGCCATTGTTGCTAGAAATCCCATTAAACGCATTTCAATCATCATCATCATTCAGAGCTTGAGAGTTGCAGATTCTAGATCTAAATCCCCGAAATATTTGATGTTCCTGGACCTGGTGAATATTAAATCTGTCAAGGTCAAATGTCCTCCTGCTGGTAGGATGAGAATCTTTGGAGTGTGTGGCAGGAAATTTCTGACTCTTGTCATCCATCATCCTCATAATCTGACCATGATTCATGTTGAGGTCCATTCCAAAATTGCCTTTTGTGTGGCTTCAGAAAGGACAATCTAACTAAATAATCTAGTCATGAATTTTAATTGTAAGTGGTACTAACTCTTTAATTAAAAAATAGTGTAAGGTAGAATTGTTATAAAGAATGTTTGTATGAAAACAAAGCAATATAATTCTGTTTATTAATTTATTAGAATTAATTTCTGCTAAATTTTGTGATATCTGTGGATCCTTAAATATTTTATGGTATTTTATTTTTTAAAAGTAGTCTAATTAAACTGCTTAAGATTTAAGACTACTATTTATAAAACGGATTATTTTAACATTTACGACTCAGAAGTAGTTGCATGTTTTGTTTCTTGTAGCTATTAATGCTAAATTGCAATAAATGAATTTTTAAGCCAGATATGCTGAGTTATTTTTTTTAATTATCTATTTTAATGTAAGTTGTTATGAAATTAATTTAACCTTGGTAAAACTTTTTTAACAAAAAGAATAACTAAGTTACCGTTAAAAAAACTATTGGAAAAAGTAGAAGAAATGTAAAAAAGAATCTGGCCTTACAGACTTTATCAAGGGTCACCTGCTGGTAGGGATTCAAAAATTGGATCTTTTTCTGTGAAAGGCTTGACTTTCGTCCAAAAATTGACCTCTCCTGACCCAAAAAATCCCAAGAGAAAATGACATTGGAAGGACTACCTGCAAAAAAATCCAACACAGCAAAACAAATGCACCATTATAATTTTGTTTCAAAAAATATTTTTAGACTAAAAATCAGCAGCCATCGGGTATTAGTTTGCCGTCATTGTAACAAAATATTCTGCAAATTCACAAAGGAAAAAGGATTCAACTTGCCTTTCCAGCCAAGAAACAAGGAAATGGCTACTCACAGATAAAATCCAAATAATAAATTAATAATAAGATTTTGCACCTAATTCTCAGAACTTCCCTACTTTCTCCAGAGAAATGATTTGTCCTTGCTTCCTGTGCCATCTATTAATCAAAACTGAAAACAAAAGGAAGAAGGGCAAGAAAAAAATAGTAATACTTTTTAACCTTAGTGACTATCTCATATTTGTTACTAAAGTCATTTTTATTCATCATTTTTGTATAATTTTCAAAAATTTTTATGAAAAATATTTCTAATTTTGAACTCTCCTTCTTTGCAGATTCTCAATGATTATATAGCAATGAATATTTTTCCTCGATCCTTGGTGATGTAGTTAATGATATTAACTAATTCTCATAATGTGTGTTTCAGTAATGCCAGTATTGCACATGGTATAAAAAGTATTATATTAAAAATCAAAAGCTCATTTTTCCGCTGTTCAGCAAAATAATTTTTTCATGACTTATTTAAAATATTACTGCTCAATTGTTAAAGAAATTTAAGTGAGACTTCATATGTAAATTGATACTGAAATTTCAGCTTATTGATTGTACTAACATTTTGTTAAAGTCCGGTTGTGTTATTTTTTCTCTTTTTTTCTTTGTTGTTTGAAATCATTGTATTTGACGAAAATGCAAATAATGAACTTAAACTTAGCGCACATCTTTACTTACATAAAATTTTTGTATATTCTTTACAATTTTGATAATATGATGTGTTTAATTGTTTCTTAGTTTGCTTTAAATTTTATGATATATAGTGTTTATTAAAAGAAAACTATTCCAATTTTCTTTTCTAAAAATTTGAATTATATTGAATAAGGGGCCATGATTCTTACTTGATGTTATTCCATCGCATTTTATGTGTATAAATTATTATGTGAATTGAATTCCCCAGTACATGTTTCAATTGTCTTATAACTCCAACCTATATTATCAGTGTGTTAGTTTCTTTTAATTTTATGTTGTAGGGTTTTACAGTTGATGTAATATTTATTTCTGATTTATTTTTGCAGTTAGTATATCATTTTATCTGAATTTTAATGTTTTGATCTGTATGAAAAACCAAGAACTTTAATTCTGCATTCCGTTTTGTTTCTTAGCTTCAAAAATCTCTGTTGTTTTATTTAGAAAACTAAAATCTCTTTTTGAAAATGTTATTTAGTAATTAAATTTTATTTATTGCTTGTATTTCAAAAACCAGGAAACTGCTTTTCTTTGCTTTTTGGATTGTATAATTCTTATTTTATTGATAAGATATACACATGTTATTATTCATTTACAACTATATTTTGCAAAAATACAATCGGCACAGCTTATTTATGATTATTATGTAAAATGGTGTTAAAAATTATATGTTGGTTTGAAAACTGCAATCACTAGATTTCATGTAGAATAGAGCTTAAGTCTAGTTGGTTTTAAAAACATACTTTAGATTTTAGAAGTGGAAATTTATTATTATTTGTAATTTAAAAATAACCATGCATTTGTAAAATTCTTATATTGTATAAAAGAAGTAAATGCTTAGCAACTACATAACTGGGCTTTTACATTGCATCTTTTTGTGCTTTAATTTTTTTTTTTCATTTAAATGAATAGCATAATCAAATTTTGTAATTAAGAATATTTATACAATATATGCTCTAGATTTAACTCATATTTTTCTCTTGGAAAAACAAAGTTGTTTTATTATTAGTGTTATCAAGTGTTTGATTTGGGGGGGGATTTAAAACTTTTTTCCTCTCAAAAATCTTGATCTGTTACTGCTAAATGTTAAGCAGATTTAATTATTCTGTATTGATGTAACTAGTGTTCATTGTATTTACAGTTTTAATGAGAATATTTTTATGATTATATCATGTCTTGTCAGAACTTTCATGGGCCAAAATTCAAGTTTATTGTATTTTAACACAATGCAGAGTTTTATGTATATGATAACAATGCCATATCCTTATTTATCTGATACTTAAAAAAATGTCATTGAATTATGTGTTTTTTCTATACTTGAAGCAAGTTAAAACTTAATTAACTGCATATGCTTCTCAGGTCAAATGTATATGCCTATTTTTGAAAAATAAGTGTGGATCTTTTCTCAAAGCTTTTTAGCACAATCTTTAAAATTTTTGCATTTATAATATAAAAGCCTCTTGTACTTTGAAGGCTTTATATTGACTCAAACTGTAGTGAGAGCTTTTTGGTATTTTTCTAATCAGATATATGTTATGCAAGTACAACTATTATAGTTAAGACAAGTCTTATATGGTAACAAGTGCTGTTATGGTGTTTAAACTACAAAGACACTTTCTTATAAAAAAAATAGCGAAGTATTTAAAGAATTAAAATGTAAAACATTTGTATTATTCTCTCTTGACTTCCCGGTTAAAAAATTCATCAGCAAAATGTTGGTGATATCCTAGTTGCCATGTTGTTCTGCTGTTATATATGAATTTTGAGTGAATTTTTATGGGAAAAAGTGCCAAAAAATTCTGTGGATTTTGAATTGAAATCATTTCCATATGGAACTTTTATTATGTTAAGTTTTTATTAATTAAATTTTTTTTCTCCATTACTCATTTATATTATTTGTAAATCTCTTGTTACACATATTGTTTTTAATTCACTAAATTTATATTGATGATTGAATTTTCTTGATGATGTCCATTTTTAATGGACATAAAACTGTTTCAATGGATTCTATACCAGTATATTTATTTCTGTTGGAGTAATTTACAGTTCATTGTTGTACACTCAATGCATTTGGTGTGGCATTATTTTGTGTATGAAATATTATTTCTTGTGATGAAATTTTTCCTACTTTGGACTTAAAAAGAATAGAAAGAAATCCCCAGCTTATCAACTGCATTGCTATTAAAGAATTATCTCCAGGAGTGAGGGACCACAGTTGCCTACATACATTTTTTTATGCAAATTTGTTGTTGTAATCAAATCTCATGTAAGAATTAAATTTTTCTCAGGAATGAGTCTCATTAAAAGCATTATGAAAGCAGTATGTGTTGTATTAATTAATGTGGAAATTATCTTACGATTTATTTCAAGTTAAACACTATTTTGTAGAAGTGATTATTTGCAGGTACTATACCTATGAACAAAAGGTTATTTGCAGTTACTTATACCTATGAACAAAGGGCTATTTGCAATTACTTATACCTATGAACAAAAGGCTATTTGCAGGTATTGTACATACAGATAAAAATGTTATTTGCAGGTACACTGTACTTACAAATTAAAATGTTATTTGTAAGTTTCGTCAAATTTAGTATGTTTTTGTAGGAATTTCGTAATGTTTTGGTTTTTTTTGTATTTGAGATTGTTTACAAGATTATTAAAAGAAAAAGTAATACTACTTTTGGAACAATGTTCGGTGTTTCATCGGAGACATGCTATGCTTTTGGTTTCCAGTTAATTTGGTTTGAGAGTTGGTTTCCAATTCATTTGATTGAATTTGCTGGAGACAATATATTTACTGAATTTTTCAGTGATAAAATTGAACCTCTTGGCATGTTATAGATAATCAAATTTCTAGTCCTGACAAGCTTCATAAGCCCAAAAATGTCTTACAAAATTTTAAACTTCTCTTTGCAGCTTTTGGAAATCCAAGGTTGACAAAATGCAAATTTTCATTGAAAAAATACAGAATTAACTGCTGTTACAAAATTTAACTAGAGAGCCAAAAGAAGGAAACTAAATAAGCCTCGACCACTTTACATCACGACTGAGTTAAGAGGTTCATAGGTTTGAATCTAGCAAGTTGAGTGCCTTTTTCCTTCTTGCCAGTTGTATGATTAACCAGTTTAAGAATTTGAATTTTGGCTAATCATTAAGAGTGCTGTCTTTAAAATTCAAAATCTTGTCCGATTTTGCTCTTTTTTCCAAATCTGGCTGATTTTCAGACATAACTAAAATAACTCTATTCTTATTTCCTTCCCCGAAGCCGTGGTGGCCTAGTGGTAAGGTCTCGGCTTTGGGGCCGGAGGGTTCCAGGTTCAAAACCCGATTCCACTGAAGATCTGCCGTGTATGGGACTGTTGCACGCTAAATCATACATAGTGGCCAAACGTCCTGTTGGTGTGGCGTGGAAGTTTAGAGGGGGGTGCCAGCTCACGTGTCGCCCTCGTCATCTGACCGTGGTTCAAAATTAGGAGCTCCATCCCAAAATAGCCCTCATGTTGCTTCAAAGCGAGGCATTAATATAACTAAACCTAAACCTTCCCCCTAGTCAATATTTGCCTGTGTTTTAAAATATATAAATATTTGTTTTGAAGTCTCTTCAGTTACTTCTGTTTTAAAAAAAATGAACAGAATGTACAGTACATATAAATAACATCTATCCAAAAGTACAGTACTTGCAAAATACATTATCCAAAAATAGATGGTATGAAATCTACCCAATTAAACAGCATCTCCATACCACAGTTTTTTTACAGTGGATTAAAAACAAACAATTAACATTTTGTATAAACAATGAAAACAATTTAAATCTAAGCCAAGGAATGAGAAATAATATTGAGGATTATATTTGAAAAAAAAAATTCTTAATTATTAAAATTTAAGAAATTCGCAAAAACTTCCTTTTTTATTCTTAAACTGCAAATAATGTTTTGTATGCAGGTACTTTACCTGTTGTGACTAATCCCATTTGATCTAGTGTAACTAACCAAGCCCATGAGTCAAGGACTCAAAAAGGAAGCCAACAGCATGCAGTGTTCCTTGGATAGTCACCCTCTTAATTGCTGACTGCACCCGATGCTGCTTAACTTCAGTAATTGGATGAGAACCGACAGTTTGCACACTGTACCTGCAAATGAGGTTTTATCCACAGGTACTGTACTTGCAAATAACACTTTATCTGTATGTACTGTACCTGCAAAGAATGCTATCATTATTTTATTATTATACCTAATTTCAAGATCATTTGTTGTTGAAAAATGTATAGTATGTTGCATTTCATTCACACTCTGTACTAATCCTGTTTTAACTCTACCATTTGGTATATGGTCTATAAATTTCTTGCAATGCAGTCATAACCAGACATGTTCAATTTTCTTTGAATTTGGTATGAATTTCCTTTGAAGTCATTAAAATCGATGTATATGCAAGTTTTTTATTCCATTTCAAGATAGTGGTCGTTTTAATGGTTTCAATGTTTGGCACCATTAACACATTGTGTGCAGAATTCGAATTAGATGCGAGCTCAAATAAAAAGATAAACCATACCTGTATCTACTCTAGACAATGCATATGTCAAAAAAGAAAACGTATTCTGCAAACATCTATTAACATGTCCAACTTATCTAAACTGGTATGCAAATCAAATTCTTGAATTAAAATTTTGATGTTCAGCAATTCAAGAAAAATGTATTTTTACGTTTCCGGCTCCCAAAGTGTTAAAATGTTCGAGTCATTTTGGTAATGGTGGGACATTTAATTATAATTTTGCGAATACTGTTAAAAGCAGAGACTGTGTAAAAAAAAAAAATGGCTGAATCTTTAAAGACAGCAAGGAAGATCGTAGTTTTTTTATACAAGGTCTACTATTCACAGAATTATTAGTTATAACAAATTATATAATTTGAATATATCCACTGATGTAATTTAAATCTAAAATAACATTTCAAATTTAAGAAAAATAAACAAGTTCTTGATTCTTATTGCAGCTATAAATTTTTAATGTTCTTACTATTAAAGCTGAAATCATTAATAGTTGGGACATTATAAAAATATTGAAGATGGACATGAAAAGTAGTACTGCAAAGCACAGAGATAATGGGCATTTCTAAAGTAATGTGAAATGACCATCATTCTTAATGTGGTAGTCGCAGCTTGTAAGGATCAGTTGGTTGTACTGATCAAAATCGCGTGGAACGGATCTTCCTTATCTAACCACACAGAAAATCCACCTGTTCTAGTGAGAACAGGCGGCAACAATTTGCTTGTAGTTATCTGTTTAGATTGTCTGGTGGTAAATCCAAGGCCACACTAGCTGATTTTATGTTACTTGCTTTTTGCATTGAAACCATCCCAGCCCCTTGCCAACTTCTTTGGATCACCACATGAGCAGAGACAGAACTTTGTTACAAAGCTCTGCTTGTATACAATATAAAATGTGTATAACTGATGGGCAAATATGGCTGTGGAGGGAAAACAAAGTTGCTGGTCATCAGTAAATGTTAAAACCACGATGTTTTAAAAGGTTTAAATCATTACCAGTCATGTTCGAAGCAAATTCCAGTGCATATTCATATGATCGGTTCACCCAAAGAATGGCTGAGAATTATAAAAAAAGGTTACTTTCTATTTTTTTTAAAGCTTAAAAAATTAAATATGTATGAATTTTTTTCAATTCTGCATATTGTATCGGATTTTCTTATTCTAATTGAAACGATTGAGTTCATACCAACAATATTGTGTGGTCTGTTTTTCTGCTATCCTTGTATACCTATAGAATTGTATTATTTGAAGTCATTTCGGATGTACTCGTCATTTGGATGTAGTGATCACCTTGGCTTTGACTCAAAGTTATCACTACAAGTGGTGTCCACTGTATTGCCTTCACGAAAATAAAGTAAATTATCATTTGCATTGTGCAGGAAGGGAAACAGAAAACCTCTGTAAGCTAATTCACAAACAACATTAACATACAAGCCAATTGCTACGGATTGTCCAGTTACTTCGGAAATCGAAAATTTCCACAAACAATGGAGAAGATTAAAATTTCTACATAAACAAGTTTTTTTCCCCTTGGACAAAGTCAGTTTAGTTGTATTCCTTGATGACATAATGATCCAGGGGTTTTTTCCCCCAATATTTCATGTTTTTGAAAAATGTCATATAATTATTTCTAATTCTTCTAATAATAGTGATATATATATATTTCTTGAATTATTGATTGATTCATTGAAATGTGACGAGATGGAATTTTTAGCAAAGAAGGCCATTATTCCCTAATGTCAAAACGGATGCACTCAATAAATGTCAAAAGACTTCAGAGATTGTAGAAGAGTCCTAAGATGCTATTTATCAGAAACAGCTTTTTGAAAAAAGGTTTTTAATGACGAATACAATTGAAGATCAAAATTAAGTTTTGCACAGAGGATTGACCTATGATTTGAGTATTTGGAACAGAACAAAATAATGTGTTCAATGTTATTTCCACGATTGCAAATTTGGCAACGAGGGCTATTGTGTAGACCAAATCTATGCAACAGTGCTGGAGCAATAATCATCCAGGTTAAATGTGTGATAATGAGATCCTCTATTTTATTATTTATCCAGATAAGATTTTTTTTAAAAATAGAAATATATAACTTAAAATATGATCAAATATATAAATTTTAACACAAGATCCGTGTCCATATATGTACATGCGCACGTCTGCCACCCTTGTAGACCTGCTACAGAAGGCCACCTTTCCAATGCTGGCATATATGCGTTAACTTAATCTAATTTTATCGACAATATTAGCATGGGTGAGGCCGGGGGCCCCCTGTGCTCTCCCGTTGGGGCAAATTTTGTGCCCTGTTCACACAATGGGCTGTTCAACTAGTACATAAATAATGAACTGGCGGAAATTTGAGAGACTCTTTTAACACCACTTCTGAATATCAGATGAATAAACATAAGAAAGTTATGAAGAATATATGATAACAATGAATAAATGTTTTTAAACCCTTTTCAACTCCACTGTTAATATGCTTCAATTGGTTAATCGGCAGTCAATATGTATTTAGCTGAAATTAAACTAATGCAAAGTGAATTGTCAAATTATTGATATTTTTAAAAAATTAGCCTCCTTCCTATAAAGTGCAATTATTTGCTTGGATAATCATTGGAGAATTTTTTCATATACTAAAAAAAATTTGATCAAAAATGAAGAAACATTGTATTAAGAACCAGAATCCCAAATAAAAACCCCCCCCCCTCTTCATATATTTAATGCAGTTTTCAGAACAAAATATTTAATAATTGTTCTCAAACTATGCGGAAAACGTATTTTTCTATTATGACCCAATTGTCAATTATGACCAATTACACCCAATTTTTTAAAAATTAAACCAGCGGGAGTGATCTCCCTTTCTAAGTGGAGGTTCATCAAAATCTCGAAGTTCAAATAGTTTGACAGTTACAATACTTTTTCTTTGTATACGAGAAAGTAAAAAAACAAACCAACCTGAAATCAAATATCTGTTGCTACATTTAAAAAAATATTACTTTCAAGCAGGCGCAATAAAATAGGCAATGCAATGAATATCAAAGTGAAAATTATGCTTTGGAGTTCAATTCCCAAGAAAACAATTTATACAATTGCAACCGTAACAATGCAAAAGCGAGTGAATAAAAGATTTGCCAAAATAATGAGATTTTATTGTTGTAAATGAAATTCAAACCAAACATTGTTACAATTCATGTTTGAAAAAATTAGCGATATACCAAAGTTTACAAACGTTGCGAGCCGATACACAATATGGCGCATAGCACGAGATTATATAGACGGGTTAGGTCCAAACTTTGATACAGACCTACACTCGTGATAACAAAACTGTGTACCAAATTTCATCCCTCTACTTTAACAGTTTTTGAGTGATCATGTTCAGACAGACACATAATACCAAAATTGTGTTTTTTGGACTCGAGGGAGGTCTAAAACGTGGAGATTAGTCAAAATCTAGAGTTCAAATTTTTTGACGATTACAATACTTTCTCTTTGTATACGAGAAAGTAAAAATGAATTAAGTAAATAAGCCAGTAAAAAAAAAAATGTTACAAGTATAATGCATTTATAACCAATTTCAAAACCGAACTTCTGCAATGACTAGGGCTTGGTTCATTTCAGTTCAGCAATTTCAACGAATACAAGTATTTCATGCAGAGAGACATTAGACCATTATTAACTTCAGTCTTGTCCAGTTCTACCAAAATGTATTTTATGTTAATGTTTTCATTTTATCAAGTTTAGACGCAAGTACCATTTGTTTCAATATTCATTATTTGGATTTTTTTTTTTGGAAGAAGCATACCTTATGGACTTGTTTCCAATTCTTCCTATCACTTAAATCAACACAACTGATCTTTTACCATTGAATCTAGTGATTTTATTCAATATGTGAATAAAAACATTACAGTTAAAGCCAACTAAAACTAAGAATCAAGCAAGAGTGAACTTGTTCATTGAAAATTATATTACCTCATGAGCTTAAGAGATTTATGGTTTTGAAAATGAGCATGTTCTAGCATTTAAATAAGCAAAACATTTTTAAAAATTTTAGAGCCTTTAAAAAAAAAAAACTGAATTTTTTTTTTATCTTGATGAGAGTTGTCTATTTATAAGTAGAAAAAGGGACAATTATTCAACTCCAAGAATCACCGCTAAAAATTCGAACTGTTCTGACAAATCCGAGTTATAGTGTCTTCACAATTCATTGAAAGGGGAAAAAATTCTGAAATCTTGAAAAATCTTTCCATGCCCAATCGTTTAATTTTTTTACGATAAAACTGTTTATCTCATCTCCCTCCCTAAATCACACACACGAAAATAGATCAGAAGAGGGCAAAACACCCTTCTTCCTCCATATAAATTAGACTACCATACTTTACATGCAGTAAAAGTAGGGAAGAATATTTCAGATAACTTTTTTTTAAAACTTAAATGTAGTAAACATTTTTTTAATACGAACTACTTACTTATAAATAAAAATAGGGACAATCTATGACATTGAATTCATATTTGGAACTGTCCCAGCTTATCTGTTCACTTTAGTTAATGACACGATAGCATGTGTCTTTTTTTTTTTTTTTTTTTTAAGGACTTGATATCCTAAATTTAGATGGCTTCTGGCCATTAAACTGCAAAAATCCAACAGCAGTTGGTTTTATTTGATTTAATATGCTATCTAAATAAATTCCAAGAAACTGCATTGGTTTACATGATACCCATAATTTATATTAAGTTTCAGATTATAAAGTTTTGTATCCATTTTTGAAATAAGATTTTAAATAATACTAGGCAGAATGCTCAATAACAACAAGTAATTGATTACATAAGGAAGAAAAAAAATTGTCCCATTAAACAACTTTTTTTTTTTAATTCCCAATTTGGGATTAACATTTAAAATTAGAATGAAGCTAAGTGAAATCAAAGATTTCATTTCAAAACAGGGATTTTATTGGAGACAAAAGAAAAAGCTTTAATTTTCTTTCGAGTCATTGGAAGATAAGATCTATGATCCTTTCAGACCACCTTTGGAATTATTCTATTAATCAGACATGACACAGGCTTAGAACAAAAAAAGCTGAACTTCATAAATAGCGAATTGTGTCAAACATAAATACCAAAAAGTAAAATAAATGTAATTAATCTAACAATAAAATAAATAAATTTATACAAAAAGTGCTTAAGATATTAAAAATATTGTAGAATTATTATATAATAAAAAATTAAGAATGATAAAATCTGATGCCGAAAAAGCGGAAATCCGTCATGTCTGATTAATACAATACAACAAGGGAGCAGTACTATGCAGGGTGCCCTGTAATAAAAACACAAACTCAACAAAATGCAATTCTTCACAGTCAGAGGATGAAAAGCATCCAAAGAACCACAACTCTACACCTAGCAAGGGCGATTGCGGCTTCGTGAAAAAAACCCCAAAATTTTAGCAGGAAAATTATGTGTAGGGAACGGATATGTATTCTTTCATTCATTACTGCGCAGATTTAACTTTTGCATGCAATTTTTAATATGCTTTAATTTATTTTGTCTTAGTTCACGAGTTTTCAATAACATTCTATAACACACATGAAAAGAAACCATAAAAATTGATAGCAAAACAATATTAAAAATATAACATTTTGTAT
Organism: Araneus ventricosus; assembly: GCA_013235015.1. Lineage (NCBI taxonomy): Eukaryota > Metazoa > Arthropoda > Arachnida > Araneae > Araneidae > Araneus > Araneus ventricosus. The sequence goes on along the minus strand of BGPR01000788.1, from coordinate 376,152 downwards.
GAATAGCATTAAAGAATATATATAAATTCTTATGGGACCATTTTTAAGTGAGGTAGTTATTCTTGGTTATGGTATGGCATTTTCTAAAAAAATCATTTGAATTGACTCGGCATAATCCAAAGTAAATTTTCCATAGTATGGATTATAATTTGTGTAGTCCGTAATAGAAGCCGAAATTTCATAGAAACTATGGAGAATCCATAGTAGTTTGAGTCTTTGGCGTTCTTAAGTTTTAAAAAAATAGATTTATCAGAAAATACCGGAATTCCAGTATTAAGGATGAAGAAAATACCGGAATTCCAGTATTAAGGATGAAGAAAATACCGGAATTCCAGTATTAAGGATGAAGAAAATACCGGATTTCCAGTATAATACCGGAACACAATCACCCCTGACCTAGTTTTCAATAAAATTATAATAAAAAAGTAAGTCTTATGCAAAACATAATAAATATAATCAAGGTCATCCTATACGGAGTTCATGTGGTCATTATGGGACACCCAGTAAACAGGGTGATTGGAGACCCAAGAGATTAGTGCTGCAAGGAGAATGAAATCCAAAAGCCTACTGATACAGTATCTGTACTGCCCTTAAGGGAAAGTTTAACTGCCTCATGTAATTGAGTTATACCTGCAAAGAATTTGGCACACTAGCAGTTTTAAGAATCACTTTAATCTTTATTCACAAATAAAAGTAAGCATCTTCTATTAAATAAATAAACATTAATTTTCATTGATACACAAATCCAAAATAAAACAAGAAATAACAAGCAAAAGAAACATATTTATTCATACTTTATTCTCCCAAATACTGAAGTGATGTAATTTATTAACTACTGTTATATGGATATGTCAAAATAAAATCCAATTTTTTGAGGTTAGCTATTTCAAAAATGCGCAGAAAACATACATGTCTTGCATACAATTACAAAATAGTCAATATAAGAAAAATGATAAATGTACAAAATACTATTTAATGCAATTTGTAAATAAATTATAAAACTAATAAACCGTACTAATAAAAAATTCCATTCATTAACCTATGTGTTTTATTTACTAAGTTCAAAATAACCCTAAAATTCTCTTCCTGAACAAATGGTGATTTAACACATGATATTACTGCAGCCAGTGCAGGCATAATGTGTACTATATATTAAGATATTTAAAACATACTCTGTAACAATTCAATAATAAAAAAAGGCAGATGATTGAATACCACAACTACAGGTTACAGCAACAATTAGATGAAAATTTCTGTTCAATTACATAACTTGAAAATTTTAAGCAGTTTCTATAACTTAGGACGAGAATACACAGCAAGTTCCACAACAAACTTACTGAAGTAAAAGAGTATTCTATAAAAATGGAACTTACAGCTGGTTAAAGCTTGTAAAATATGTTTAACATTTTTTTTTTTAACAAAAATCTTTCACACAGAAAGTCCTAAATAACTTTTATTATTATATTTTTAGATTATCGCTCTCCACAAACTTATCTGTTTAATATAACAAGTACAGCATTTCTGATTACATTTTAATTAAAACAGCACAAAAAAGAACTTTTCATATACCTCAGCCGAAGATGTTTGCATTTAGGAAATGGACCCAGAATTTTCAATTGCGAGCATTGGAAGGTTTTGATGTTCTCGTAAAAATACTTTTTATCTTAAATTACACATGCACGACCGAGATGAGAATGTGTTGATGAACCGCAAGAAATCTAAATGTATGAACACAGAACTATGTATACGAATGCTACGCAGCAGAATAGTTTCCTGTTTAACAGACGCATGCAACCTTTGGGACGCAATGTAACATTTTATATTGCTTGTGTTAACTGTCAAATAGCGAATACAAGTATAATAAAATGTATAATAATATCAGAACTGTACATGAAATCACACAAGACGCCCTAACATAAAGCTATAGATTGTACAAGACTACTATGCACCATGAGTTCAATAATAAATTCATATTTCATGCGTACTCGAAAGCACAAAGCCCGAGTACTGTGCACATATTGTGATTTATTCGCTAGCGAAACTTATAAGGTTGCATGCACCCGCCTCGATAATTAAGGATAATTTTTTTTCTTTTCTTTTAAATCAATTTAAATGGAACATACACCATTCATATATTGTTAATTACAGACCAATATCAATGCTGAAGTATATAATCAGACGCAGGTAAGGGAGAAAATAAAAAAAAATTAAGGGTGCTCCTTCAGCATTTGGCCACAAGAGAAGAAAACTTCAATAGTAAACAAGTGCACAGAATATGTATGTAGGCCAATTGTTAAAGTTTCTAAGCTTGACAGCAGGGTTTCTTGCGCATGTCTGGACTGTCTGTTGGTGGAATGCTAATAGGCTTAATATTGTCTCCGCCGGGTGAGGGGTCGTTGTCGGCATCATTTCGGATTTGCTTTTGGGAAATTATACGATAGATTTCTGGAAGAAAAAAACACAAAATAAACTTAATAAATAATACCCACTAGATATCCAAACAGAATCAAAAATATTTTTTAAAAAAAGATCAACAATTAATATTAAGAAGACAATGGGAAAAAAATGGCATAAATTGGACACAAACCAACTACCATTTTACAGGTTTCAAGTTCACTAATGAGTACCAAGTGTGTAGTTTGTTGCAAAAAATTGAACCAATCGCAATCCGTTACATAGTATACTTAAAATTCAATAATTTGTAAAAATGCAAAATTATAATTTTTCTGTGAGGTTTCACAAAAACAGATACATGTCAAACTGTGCATTTTGGAGCCAGTTCCAAAGAAAGCTGCATTATGTATAGTTACAAATTAAATTACATTCCATTCCTTAAAAAATTTCAATACAGAATTCAATTCATTCTAAAATCATATCGGCAATTTTATCTAATGCAATATAAAAACTAGTGCTAGGTTTCACAGAGATTAAAATTTCTATCTGATCCACTAAATGCAGCTAAACTTCATTTAAGGAGGTTAGTCTTATGAAAATGGGTACTTTTCTATTAAGAGAATCCCAATCATCAAGATGAAATTTTGCTGTTATTCCATTTTGGCATTAACATTCATCACTAAGGAAAGCTATCACTCAGATCTAGTGATCTGTCACTAGGATTTGAAGGCTTCTGTCTGGGATGTGGTTAATAGAAAAGTAAACGATAATATACAAAACATACATTTTAATAGAATTAAAAAAATATATATTTAGCAGAATCAGTCTCTTAAAGAAAAGATTGATCAAGTTTTGTACATGAGGTTGTTACTTTTTTAAACAGTAGCAGCAATACTTTGCAGCATGGCTTGTAAAGTTTTTTCTTCCACCCAAAACACCTTCTGGCAAACCCATTTCAATGAATAAAATTTTGTTGCAGCTCAAAAATTGATACACAAGAAAACTGAGCAGAAATTGATAACTAACAGACATTTAATTAAAAATAGCTATTCGAAAATTTTAACGGCATCTTTTCAGATATTTTAATTACCGACCTCAACAACTAAATTGCATATGAATAATTTGAAGATGGTTAAAATATATAAAATAGGTTACAACAAATCCCAAAAGGCATTACGAGACAAGCAGATGTTTACTGCTAGGAGGGAAGGAAATTTTCGAAAATGACAGCAATAACTGTTGTAATTGTCTAAATTTGAAAAATCTTGTTTCAAAATATTAATACATTATATACACGCTCAGAGTCACTTCCTCGGTTATAACAAAACAGTGCCAACTCTTCTTGTTCAAGAATATATGGATTAGTAAAAGGAGCAATTCTTCAGTTTTAAAACTTACTAAAGACGTCAAGAGTTTTCTTTCAGATAAAATACACAATGTCACTATCTATCAAAATGACATACTACACAGTAACATTTTCAGAAAGTGTTTATAAAATACAACAATGCTCATACAAAACTAATTGTATACATATATGTATACAGCTATTTCAAAAGCAAAATGTCAGCCCCAATTCCACATAGTAAAATTTCTATTAAAAAATTAAGTTTAGGCTTGAATGATATTTGCATTTTTTTTTTTTTTCAATTGATATTTTCTTAAAAGACTTAATGTAAAATGTTAGGATTTTAGATTAACTTATAATGCACTTCTCTGAACAAAATAAGAGCCATTAAAGGAAAAGTTCAATAAAAGGTAAATTTTCAATGCAACCAGAATCCTAAATTTATAACCTACTGCTATTTTTAATCAAAATTTTACCTAGTAAAACATTTCATGAATATTATACAATTATTCAAATAAGAAAATTATGCATTTATAAAAAGAAAATATATATACTAAATTCTGAGAAGGGAATAATGACTTACCGGTTAAAATTTGTTGAAAAGCAGCTTCTACATTTGTGGTATCCAGAGCAGATGTTTCAATAAAAGATAAATTGTTTTTCTCTGAAATAAATAGATACATATATGCGACTTCTTTTAAAACACAGCATAACTTAAAAAAATAAATGCACTCCTACTTTAATTTCATACATAGAAGTACTTCTAAATTAACTCTTGAATTGTGTGAACCTTTAGTTTTTCACATGCTTCTCAAAAATTACTATACTGCCCTCCCAAGCTTAAAGGGTGTATCTTTTTTTTTTTTTTTTTAATTTTCTGATTTTTCCAACTTTGTAATGCTTGCAAGCTGCCCGATATTATACCTAAGCAAATAGGCCGTATCTTATTAAGTAATAGTAGAAAACTACTAAAGAAAAAATGCATATCTAAAAAAATAGCGCAATGAATATTTACTAAAATGTTTATAGGTAAAAGTTAGGGTTTTCTGATATAAGCATTTTAGGCTTAGGACACCTGTATAACTTTCAGTGTTGAAGATAAAACCTCCACATCAGATAGCATCTAGAACCTCATAAAAATGCTGACAAAACTCTCAACTCATTTACCAGGGATTTTTACATTTCGAAAGCATAAAAGTTGTTACTATGTTTCCTACTAGTTCTTTCGAAGTTTGACACCTCTCCATGATTTAGAACTTACCCAAAATATCTTCTGAAGATCTTAAAAGTATTATTTCATCAATAAAAAGAGAAGATTTCATATAGAAGATTATAAGACTTAAACAACTCCTTTAAAAGATCTCTACACCTCCAACCAAATTATAATTCCCACATATGTAAAACAAATGAAGGTTTAGGAACTTTGTAACCAGAAGAAATTCTTTTTTGGTTTTTATCTCTAATGTACAGAATCTATCAACATAAAGGATTAAAAAAACCAACTCTGAATTGATCAGAAATACAAAAATGAATTACTGCATTTACTTTAAAAGTAATTTACTACAATGTTAAAAATTAAGCTGTAATACAAATATTATTTGTGTTTAAAATTTCAACAAGTAAAATTAACTGGATTGCCATCTTTATACAGGGCAAGGGACCAAGATTACTATTTGCTGTCCAAAAATTTTATCTGGAAGAAGCTACGATCAATTTCTACTTACATATCAACATAGTAAGGGCCACACTACCCAGTTCTGGCATCATTTAACTTCAAACTTTCTTCAGGCTAACATCCAAGTTTAATTAAGAGCGATAAATATCCCCACACCAAATGTGAAGACACAAATTAGAAATGATTGCAATGTTAATAATAGTCAATTAAATGCTATATGTATAGAAAGTGCAAATCAATCTTCTATTGCAACCAAAATAGACATTATAATGCTTTTCGAGCATAAAATCTGCCACCTATTACTTGGTGCTAATCAAGCATATTCAAATGGTTTCAATATATCACTAGAGAAAACAAGTGTAATTTTTTTCTTAAAATAAAGGGCTTAATATTAGATGCAAAGCATTTACAACAAGCTCTATAAGCATAACAAAATTAGGTTTTGATCTGTTTCAAACAGAAAGTGTTAATGTCACAGCATAGACAATCTAAATATAATGCAATGTAAAAGAACTAAATGTATGCTTAATTTAAAATGAAGATAATGCAAAATAGGTTAAAATCTAGAAGTTGGAACGTTGAGGGCAAAAGCATAAAAAAATATTTATTTAAAATGGCACTAATTGGTTAAGAAGACTGCTGCTATTGACAGTACATAATCTGCCAAACTGGTGTTCCAACTTCTAGATACAAACTGCAAAATATCCAAAAAATCAAGTTTCTTTCAATTTCATTAAAAAAAAAAAAAAGCATAACATTCAGGTACACAAAATTCTGAGTTGGACATAATCAGTTTCTTTTTTTCAAGTTTAAACTGAAAAATAATGGATAGTTCACATTAATTAAAACTCAAAGTTTGGTTCATGCAAACCAGTGTACTCTTTTGCTCAAATTTTTATATCCATTAACTAAAGATGAACCCAAAACAGAAAATAATGTATTTAGTAAAAAAAAAAAAATTCCAGATCACATATTATTCCAGCATGTTATGGAAGAGATGCATCAATATTTAAAACTTCCTTACGAATGTTAGACAAATATTAATTGATCATCCAGTTACCCTGCAAATGTCTCTACTTCATCTGTAGAACAGCACGAAATTCTAATCACTTTTGTTTCCTACTAACATATTAACAATATTCTGATCGGCATGATCCTGAAGTTCCTAAGCCGTTCCATTCTCGTAAGAGATAGTGTTTTGCTATGCTCATTTCAAGAGAGCACCCACTGCTCCTCTGCTATTGTTCAAGGTAAAAACAAAAAGTTCAAAGCATGGCAATGAAAAATAAATTTTCAGAGATCAACTTATTTCCTTTGGCTTTCTTAGCGAAAGAATAATAGCTATTAATAACATCATAAATTTAATACTTTTGCTAAATGAATCAAGTTAACACAATCACAAAAACTGTACATTAAAACAGACGTTCTGATTATTCACTCAAAAGATGACCAAGACTAAACTTCCACCTATCAATAAACCAAAAAATGATATGTGAGCAATGAAAAATTTTCCTTATAATTTATAAAATAAGATGTATATTATACCATTCATAAAATTTACCCAACATTTTGAATTTTTCTTCCTTTTTATTTTAAAAGGAAGGCTATTTTATTCATTCCTTATTACAAAATTTTATTTTTTACTTTTATCATATCAATACAATAATATTTTTTTACATTTATATGGTTATCTTCCATAAAATTTCTAATTTTGATGTTTGTTACAATAATGGCAATATTTTGATAGGCAGTAAGATAAATTTATTTTTAAAAAAATCGATTCAACATTTTTTCTTGTGGTTTGATCATTATCTTTAAAAAAAACAAATTCATTTAATTTGTCTATACTACAGTTAAATATAAACTGGAACTACAGTAGGATCCAGGTAATCGGACGAATTCAGCATTGTCGGTTCAGATTTTAAAAAATAACTAAAACTACTTTTTCCAAAATTGATGTAGGTACTATGGTATATTTATGATCAACATTGTGAATAAACTGAATGAACATATATGTACATACATAATTACTACATATGTAAGGAATATGAACATAATCGAGTAATCAAAATCCGAGGATTTTTTTTTACACAGTTCCAATTTTAATTCAAATCGTAGTCTCTTAACATCTGAGAGCATATTTTTGTGCTTCAAAATTTTATCTTCACCTTGTCTAGTGTTGAGTGTCAGCCACTCAGAATAGAGAAATTTGATGGATTTACAGGGTGACATAATCATCATCATCTTCTGCTGTTACCGTCCAGGCAATGTTAGTAGTCTATTAAATTTCATTGAGCCAAACTGTTCGTCAGCCTCAGCATCCACTAAAGACTTTAATATGAATACCGGGTTAATGCTTTTGAATTGGTTAATGATATGCGCAATTTCTTCAGTTTGTACATTTTCTTCAACTTCAGATCAAAAAATTAGAAGCAAATTCTTCCACGCACTTGTTGATCAACCAATGTGACACAGATGCCCAACAGTTAACAGGATGAACGACATCTTTATATTTACTTTTCAGTGTTTTTCAGCTTTCATTTGCACAGGATCATACAGGAATGTTAAGAAGCAGCTTGGATATCCAGCTTGATGTTTGAATAACATTCTGACATGGGTTGACTCAGCACAGCTGGTGTTAGGGGTAGAAACATTGTGGAAATTTCACCGTCATCAGTGCACAGTTCTTCCCTGGAAGGATGGAGACAATTATTCAAAACAACTCAAGCATACACAAAAGGCGTCTCTCTCTGCGGCGCAGTTGATTGCCCTTTGTGTTGTGGCATCATTCTCCTATGGACGTCGGTTACCAGAGTTAGGCGCATATCCGGATTGGGATTGATTACCGGGGTTCTACTGTATATTTTTTCGATATCATATTTCATGAAATTTTTTAAATGCTGAAAAGAGCTGTGTAATGGATGCCTATTAATGTGGATGTTATTGCAAAGGAAATTTCATAAAAAATTTAAATAAATCTGAAAAATTGGATAACACCAATGCAGAGTATTTCTTTATGTTGAATAGCCACTTTCATCAATTATAGTCTAGTTAATATACATTATATATTTAAATTTTCAATTTACAACTCTTATGAAAACTTTTTCCCTCACAATATGTCTAATTTCCTTCCTTCACTATAAGAGCAATATATAAGACATTAAGATTATAAATAAAAATAAATGTATGCAAAAATTAAACATTAAAGGAATTGGAATGATAAAATACCACCACTATTGTTTAAAGACTTAAGTTTTTCCTCTCCAAAAGCTTATCTCAAGCAAATAAATCACACCTATTTTTGGTATCAGCTTTTTAAAAAAAAATCCTCTGAAGAGATAAAATCAATATAATGATAAGGAATTTCAACTAAATAATCCTAGCAGTACACAATTCCAGATTTTTAGGAAAATGAGATTTGAATGAGAAATGAGATTTGACGACAAATTACAAAAAGGAAAAATGACAGACTTTCACACAATTTGATTTATGTTAACAAAAATTGCCAATTCAACTACAACAAAATTTATGAATGAATAAAAATATAATTATTTCATGTTTAACATTTAAATTTGAGTCTCAAAACAAATCTCTTAAAACAGGGGTTTCCACAAAGAAAGAAAAAGTGCTCCACCCCCCCATTTTCAAGACAATCAAAGACTGGTTCCCTCTCAACTACTCAAAAGGTAAATTATTCTAGGATTGCGGAATAATACTTCAGGGTTTTTTTTTTTTTCTACAAATTTAAATATGCATGCACAAATAAAACCCACTAGCAAATTGCTTTATATAATTTGAATGAGAATTTGGTGCAGCTTAACTAATTTTGGACCTTGTGCCATGAAAAATAAATCAAATAACCAAGAATTTATGCTACAGGACTGTGTGTTGATTTTTTGTAATTTAATGATTTTTAGGCATTTTCCGATCACCAAAATGGAATGTCAAGCAGACATGACACAGGCTTGGAACAAAAAAAGCTGAACTTTATAAATACGGAATCGAGTCAACCGTAAATACCGAGAAGTAAAATAAGTACGATTAATTGAAGAATAAATGAAAAAATTTATACAAAAAGTGCTTGAGATATGAAAAATATTGTAGAATTATTATTTAACAGAAAATTAATGGATGAAAAATAAATTACGTGTAAAGTTTTGTTAAAATAAAAACTATGGTAAAAATTCTCACTAAAAAATATGGCCACTTAAAAACTTTTTTGATTATACATAATTATTTAGACTTTTGTTTCTCATTTTTTGAGATAACAGTTCAAGCTTTCTTTTATGTTTCAGTCTGCTATTTTCCTCCATTTTCCAAATTTTGCTCCCTTTCTTTGATCGGGGGTTTTTTCTTTATTTTTTCTCATTGCTATTTTCTTACTATCAAGTTCCTCTTAGTACCATTTGCCTGATGACCTTAAATTTTTGCACATGTTACTATCAATAGCATCACGCAAAAAATCTTTTTTCTAAAATATTCAACAGCAGACTGCTCTTTGCTCATCGTTTTGTATTTAACACTTTAAATTGAATATGTTTCACTATATATTCTTCCTGACCTTTTATCTATCAAATCTGACATTATTTTGAATGTGCACACGGCACGCAGTTTTTGTTTTCATGCTATTCACGTCTTGTGCACCCCCCTTCCTCCAACGCATTACCAAAAATTTTAATGCAGATTTACATCGATCCCGAGAATGATAAAATTCGATGCCAGAAACGCTGAAATCCGTACAAATGTGTCATGTCTATGTTGATAGACAAAAATTAGGGAACAAAAACTAACAAAAGTGAAATCGAAATAACTAACAAAACAAGGAAAAGATTGATAAAAAGAACGTGAAAATAAAATGGCTTCCTTCACGGAGAGCTAACGATCTCTTTTTCTCACGAAATTCGGATCAGAAGAAATTTGTGGATGATTTTCTTTCATCCAATCAGTATTCGGAATGAATTCTGATTAGATGAAACGAAAGACGATTGGACAAAACGAGAAAGAAAATAATGCAACCTTCAGGCATTCCTCCCAATGCTAAACTTTGACCCCAAAGTGCGGCAAAACACCATACATAGCTCGGACGATACATAACTTTCGGCACGATTACGCAATATCTTTTTAATTTTTAATTATTTTTCTTTTTCGCCACACACAAAAATTTCAAACCCCTTCTTTTATTTTTCAACTGCACACCCCCCCCCCCCCAACACATTAATAAAAATTTTAATGCAGATTTGCATCGATCCCAAGAATGATTAAATTCGATGCCGAAAAAGCGGAAATCCGCGGAAATGTGTCATGTCTGGTCAAGTGAACACAACTGAGCATTTTTAATGCCATTTGCATTTAACCGTTTAAGGACAGTTTTGTAACCTATGGTATTTAGGATGAGTTAACTCGGGATAAAGCCTTAAGCGGTTAATAAAAGCCGTCGACACTGCTTGTCCAATTTGTGCTGTAATAAGGGGCAATGCCTGAATATACTGCCTGCCTTTGTTTCAGTGCTTCAAAGGAAATTCAAAAACTAGGAATTTCAAATTTCACGAAAATCCACATCAAATAACCAGATAAATTCAAAAAAAACCATGAACTGTTCCTCAGCCCAATATCACATTCATAATAAGGCAATATGAGAAAATGGAATAAATTGGTCTGCCGGGTGATTACAGACTATAAATTAAATATATATAAAGAGAACTTTGTGGTACACTGTTGCACAAGCCCATAAACAGAGGAAATATCTGCTAGTAAACCCTGGCAACACAGATAAGAAAAGGGTTTAAAGCTAACAGTAACATTTTCCTACGCTGAAACAATATTTTAAATATAACTTTCTTCATTTAATTTCAATGACAGCTTTGTCTAGGTTTTTCAAATCACTAGAGCTTGCAACCAAAAATATCACTATAAGCAAAGGTCATCACCCAATTATATTGGTCACATAAAGTGGAATTTAACTTATTTTGTTGAATATTCTTAAATCTTCTCCCTAAGAGTAAGAAATTCTTAACTGGACTTTGCAAAATAAAATTACTGTCTTGGTTAGTCAGTAGGTTCCATTCAGCCTTTTCAAAATTCAGAACCAGCCGTTTCTTGACCCATTGCATTTCAAATTAAAAGTAATCCTTGTTTCTAGGTCGTACAAAATCCAGCTGCACATGTGTTGGCCTTTCTCCAATTTGACATTCGCCAGTAATAAATACAACTTTGTAATGAACATTTCAAAATGGTCAGGAAAATGAATTGCCTAAAATTTCATCTAAAAATATTAATCTAATGCCATCATCTAAAATTTGATATTTAAAATCATGTAATGAAAAGAGACTAGACAAATAACTTTTAATAATTTTTTGGAAGGAATGTACGGTTCTTACTGATTTTTTAAAATTAAAAATCAAGGAGTATTTAAAGAGTTTTCAAGGAGTATTTTCAAAATTTTCAAGGAGTCAATATTTAAGCATGAAAAAAGGTTTCCCTTTTTAAAGTACACAAAATTTATATTAGAGTATTTAAAACATTGCTAATAACTCAAATAAATGTGGTTATATTTATTTCTTTTACAAGTTTTTACTACGCTGTTTTATCCAAGAATGCCATATTAAATATATTTATATGAACGTAGAGTAGTGCCGCTTAGACACCCTATGGAGTGCACAGTGATCCAGTATTTAAAATATAGAGATGCAAAGAGAGACATGGATTTAGATATTAGAAACTGTTTCATTTTTTGGGCATTTTCATTACTTATAAAATAGTATATAAAAGAAAATAAAATTAACAAAATTTCTCGATTATTAAAACTAATTTAGCTAAAATTGATTAATAGTATCTATTTTCCTTCAACTCCACCATCCCAATATATTTCCTTTACAACAAACCATCCGTTACAATTTCAAGAAATACAGTTAATTTTTCGAAATAATCCAAGAGAAATAACATTCTTAATTTGCACCATTCTATTGTTTTGGTTATTACTAATTGGCACTTAAAACTAATTATTAAATTTTGTATACTGCTAGGAGATCAACATCAAATCATAGAAATAACAATGCAAAATACTGGGCAATTGATATGGCAGTGATTTAGAATCCTTTTTATCGGTGAAACATAGTACACATTTAATAAAAAAAATGTTAAACATTGAAAATCAAGGAGTTTATAAGGAGTAAAACCCAAATTCAAGGAGTTTCCATAGTGCTTGAAAATGAAAATCGTTTTCAAGGAGCCTACGAACCCTCGAATGCATTTTTATCAGAAAATGACAACGAGGAGTACACTATATATATATAAAATTTGTTTAAAATGTTTTTAAGATATTTTATTTACACGAGAGTTTTGAAGTCCCCAGGAGTGATGACAGGAAACTAGACAAATAACTTTTATAACTTAACATGCCATTTATCGACATGCGCTTTAGACAAATATAATTTTTCAGGCTGTAGATGCTTGGGGGGGGGGGGGGGGGGGAGAAATGCAAAGAGAGTGTATTGAAATGTTGGATAAAAATCTTTATAATTATCCAAAAATGAGAAACAAAAAAAAAAAATTAATTTACTACCTACGTAATTTATCTAATAAATACACATTTCAAATATATTTAATCAAGTGTCTATTAAGTTTACAAGAATTATAACTGGGAAAAAATAGGTTGAACTAAAATTTATGGTACAAACCATTTCTCTCTGCTTCGGCTCGTCAATTCCTTGCCGCCAAACGGAAGACGAATTGGTGACGTCAGAATATTTGTTTTTGGTTGTGCATGAATGTTCATATTCGTGTCTTGTTCGCGCAAGAATCGTTCTATTTTTATTTCACACTTCAGTATCTCGATTTTATTCAATTATAGAACAAAATTTCTGTGTGTTTCACCGATCAATGAGTTCTTCGCTCCTGTTCACTTTGACGAAGGAATGTTTTGAGGTAAGAACTCATTTTGGAATTTTTTTAAAAGGTCCATTACCAACATTCAATGAACAAGCATAGCTACTAGTTTCCCACTTTGCTGAAAAAGCAGCTGCTCATGCTTTTTAAGTTTAAAAAATTCGCCAGATACCCACTTGAGATGCTGCAGGCACTGTGTGCGCAAGAGAACAATAAAATGCTTACTGCGCACCAAAAACAAATATTCTCGTATCGCCAAGCCATCTTGCTCTTGGCGACAAAAAGTTGGTGATTGTAAGTGGGGAGAAACAGATGTGCACCATAAATTTTAGTTTTAACAAAAAATATTTCCTCCTCAAAAAGTAGTTAAACTTTTCTCAATAACTTATGACAAGAAATTTAAATTCCATACCCGATCGATCTGATCTACAAGATTCATAAACACTTAAAATACCATTCTAATGCAGGGTTTCTTAAAGATAATGAATATTCAGCCAATATATTTGACCTGGCCAAGTGCTAAACATATGTTAATCTGAATTAATTCAGCCGAATATATATATTTTTTAAATATGCTTTTAAATACTACAGAATTACATTTCAGTAGATTTATTATCAAAAATCTCCGAACATATACGCAAAATTAAGTTGCATAACACACAAGTGTATTTAAGGTTACACACCATTTATCACTGCAAAGCTTGAAATTATGAACAATAATTTTTCAGCATTTTCAGAAAGTAGTATATTCCGTTTGATTTCACAAATAATTAAAGCTTCAGAAAGAAAGAAAAAAATGCTCAATATATTCTTGCAGGAGCAGAAAGATTTTCTTGCTAAACTTGCAAATCTAGGGAAATTTTTCTGCATTTCGTTTGCACCAATTAAGTAGACACCACCTCCTAGCTATCAAACGTCCTTTATCAAAATAGGAATTTACTTCTAATAATTTTAATTTATCCAATGAATTTTCTTCAGAGTTTGTCAATGTAATGTTCTGCAACATTGAGATTATTTCACAATAGTAATACCAAAATGTTACAAAAATGCATCACTAGTTAACTTTTTTAATTATACAAATAATAAAATTTTATTAATCTTAATTTTTTTTCATTTAAAATTTCAGAAGTATTTTTATCGCCATTCCCGACATCTCAAATTTCTTTAAAAAATCTTGGGACCATATTTTCAACTAAAAAGGCTTGTTGCGAATCCTAAAATTTGAAAATAAATAAAATATATACACCATAAAAGAAATTAAGTTTAAAATACTTATTGAGTAAATTTACACGAAATGCTTTTTATGATGATTTTCTCAACTCCTGCTTACATATTTAAGAAAATGAAAGGCGATCTGAAAGTTTTTACATCCATATTTAATCCTTTACATGATCAGATGCAAGGAAGTGATTCACAGTTCAAGTACCCCTTTTTTCCCTAATATATAAGCATTTTCATAAATTATTATACAAAACAAAATTATATATAGTTTTCATAAAGCACAATGAACTAGCATATACAAGATGTGTTAATTCCTATAGGAATTGTCGCTTGTTTGATGCAAATGGCAGACATTACAAAGATAATGGAATATGTCAGTAAGGAATCTAATATTTGTATTCAAGTCTCCACAACGCATAACTTTCAACATAATTATACTTTTCATACTCTACAATAAGATTTTTTCAAATATATGTATTATTCTATACTTCACGATCTTTGAATCTGCATTCAAACAATTTAAAATTCCATAATGCAAAGTAAACAATAGGCTGGATTCAAGATTACAGTACGGTCAGCAAGATTGAAATGCTTTTTGGAGATTACTCTGCAATCTCCAATGTGGAAATCACAAAAATTTCTACTGCAACCCTAAAAAAACAAAAATTAATGTTGTTCAAGCTTCTTGTGGCTGTGGACTTTTGGCAAGTTTTTTAGCGGTTGGCACAATTTTGGTAAGCTCAACCAAAGTGTACGGTACGGAACCAAACTTGGATTTTCTTTGGTGAAAAATCGCTAAATGTGGTAAGCTAATGGCGGACATTTGGCGAGTTTTTCATGATTTGGCGCCAGCTTGGCGAGAGATGTACCGTACACTTTAGTTTTACCAACTGCACTGTAATCTCGAGTCTTACCAAATAATGAATTGATATTCATAAAAACTAAATAATATTGGCCACACTTAACACAGTATGGTCCTGTTGCTAAGTGTGCAAAACTTCCAGCAACCATTATGTCTTAACTATGATAAATCTAATATCACATTTGGCAAGTTATCGTTCAAGAAAATTCAAGTTGGACAGCCATTTCATGCCTTCAAGTCTAACCAAAATATCAATCCTGTTTGATAGTGCTTAAAAATCTCAGATTCAAAGAAAAGCAATAAAAATTTATCAAGCAAAAGAAAATAGCATGAATAAAAATAGAATTTCAAGGGATAAGGAATTAACAATTCAATTCTTTTAATAAAAAAAATCAAATTCATTTTAAATAATTAAAATTTCAGAACAAGAGAGTAATCTTATGATTATCATCTCCACAGAATCTGAAAACAAAGTCATATCTGCAGGCTTAGTTTCATGTCTCATAGTTTGCAAGTTCAACACTATTACTTACGCACTGGTGATTGCTCGATACCGTTCTTGACCTGCTGTATCCCAGATCTGAGCTTTCACTGTTTTTCCATCAACTTGGATACTTCGAGTGGCAAATTCAACACCAATTGTACTTTTACTCTCTAAACTGAATTCATTTCTTGTGAAACGGGACAATAAATTTGTCTTTCCAACACCTGAATCTCCAATCAAAACAACTGAAACATGAACATAATTAATAAATACCCAATTCAAACAGTTAAACATGATTTAGAAAGTGCAATCAATTGAAGTAGGGTTGGAAATATCTACAGAATACAAGGAAATGTTAAAACTAGTATTTCACATTGAAAGCTGAAAGGCTACCAAAATATATGACGAATAACATAGCATTTATCAAAGCAAAACTATGTAAAGGTTGACAGTTTTCCAGTACAAGAAACCAATACTTCTTTCCTTTGTTTTAACTGGAATGAAACCACATATTACGAATACATAAGGTATAAAATCAGGAATATTTTATTGTTCAAAACATTTTTAGTATTAAAAATGAGAATTAGAAGATGCATTAGTAGAATAACTACTGCTAAAATTTTTTCTTTATTTTACGAAAAAGCAAACAAGTCGCAAAAATCATTTGTGCACGATTTTAATACATTTTTGGCCGAGTTTCCTCTTAAAATAATAACCAGTTACAAGCAGAAAATACGCATATCCGTATACAAGGTCAATTAATCGTCAATTTGCACAAACGTCATTATAAAGCGACTACTTTTCATTTATTTTTTACGACATTTTGAAAGATTAATTATCAAATCAAAAGCCGAGAAGACAATTAAACAGAAAAATTAATATTAATTTTTAAATAAACACATACAACAACAACTTACCTTTAAATAAATAATCGTATTCATCATCCTTGGTGACCATTGTTATATTACTACGTCAATGTTTCCGATCAAAAATAAACAAAGGAGTGTCAAAAATTGAAATTCTGACGAGAACAAAAGCAAGGAATTCACGAATCACTGGAAAATATCCTCGAAGGAAGCTAATCACTGAAGACAGAAAAGTCAGCAATCTTAAAGATGAAGTATTTCAATTATGACACCACGATCTGGGCGTTTTGCAGGTGTTCAACGAGCGATACGATAACCGTGCGCTGTCGTAAACGTTTTCCGGCAGTTTGAACAATTAAGATAAGTGAAAATACATAGCAACTTTCCGACTTGATTCCACGACTCAACAGAACACGCACGGTAGGGTTACGTCTCCGGTTTCAAAAGGGAAGTCAACTTATCATTGCATTTAATATAAATAATTGTGAAACCTACAGCGCATTTAGTCACTTATCAATATGGCTGCTCCCTAGAATCTCATAATGCCACCTCCAAAATTCAGTGGCAACAAAATAACGAATGGCTACTAATTTAAAATCTACAAATAATATACCTTTTGAAAAAATTTAATCCACAAATATGATTATAAAATTGAATTATTTCAAGGTATATGTTTGATAAATAATGTAAATATGTAAGGAAAATATTTATTTGATTCATACGTTACCACCAGAAGGCGCTCCGTCTTTAAAATTTGAAGTTTCTTCGCCAAGATTTACTTCTTAAATACATGATTGATCTAATATAAAACATCACAATTCTTCCTCTCAATGCTTTTTTTGAAGAGAAATCAGTATAAGCAGTATTCAATGAAATTTTTTAAAGAAAATTAAAAGTTATTTCCTGTTCTTCATTTCCAGTGTTTGTTTTTGTTTTGTTTTTTTCGAATAGAAGGCGAAACTGAAGCACAGCGAAAAATTTACTTTCGGTCAAAGAAAAAGTCCACATATTCTGTTAAATATTTTATTAATTAGTTTTTACTAGTAAATAGATGCCATACACAGGGGTGGCGCCAGAGGGGGGACCGGGGCCCCCCATCGGGGAAAATGTTTATATCCCGTCGGGGAAAATTTTTGTACATGGTATTCAACCGTAGTTGATAAATAATAATCTGGCTAAAATTTGAGGCCAATTTCATTACATTCGTCCCCCAATACAGCAGGTCGTGCCCTCCTGTCGGGGAGACCGTGCCCCCTGACAGGCAAATCGCCCCCCCCCCGTCGGGCAAACTCTAGCGTCATTCCTGCCATACATAATCATATTTTTCTTAGGAAGTCAAGGGCTTTCAGTGGATTATTACGAGTAGACAAAGGTTCACACAACACCAGCAGTCTAAGAAGAAAGGGAGGCGTAGTTTTTTCAAAAATTTGTTCTACATTATAATTATTTACGTAGTATAACTATGCAATATCTGTTCAGAGTTATGCTTATTCGAACCCACTTTTATTTTCACTTTCTGAGTGCTTATTTTGTTGATGTATATAATAGAATATCTGTGAATGCCAGTAAGATTTTGCTTTTCATGAAACATAGCCATCATCATATTTTGACGATCTTTTCTTTCAATGGTTGAGCCCTATTAGAACACGATATTTTAAGATATCTGCATATTGTTGCTAGGATATTCTAAATGCCGCACACCAGAGGTGGCGCCAGTGGGTGCCCGGAGGGAATAATTTTTGTACCCGTTCTAGCAAAAGGATATTCAACAAGTAGATAAATAAACGTCTGGCGAAAATTTGAGAGAGTAATCCCTGAGCCCCGCCCCCCGGGCGGGGGGGGGCGGCCGGGCGGGGGGGGGAGGGGCCCCCCCCCCCGGCTTCATCGATGTGCCACTCCCTCGAAATCCTGCTCTTCCAGTGTCCGATGGATTCGTCCATCTCATTCAAAGCCGAGTCGCTTTTGAGCCGCAAAGATACTGTTGAAACCATCGATTGCATGAGAGCACGTGGGAATTCTGTGAATACAAGGATATTTAATTTGAAAAGCAAGTATTTTAAAATTGTTATTTTTCCTGCATTGTTTATTATCGCAGCAGTTAAAAATAAAAAAGTTTATGTAGTGTTTTTTCTAGAAATCGCATAGAATAAATTCTAACTGTCTTCTTTTGCTAAAAAAAAAATAATGCTCATGCTTTTTTAAGAAACAATACACAATTTTTTTCGATACTCCTTCGGGTTTTTTTTTTCTTTCTTTTTTTCGAAGTTTTAAAAGTTATCTTCAACTAATCCATAGAAATGTTTTGGATAGAAATTATAGAATAATAGTTTTATGCAAAACGTTCTCTAAAAATGACAAAGTTCTTTAGTTTTGTGTCACTTTTATATTTTAAGATGATCTTAAGAAAATGAAATTTTCTTTATGCCCTGAAATTCATCTTTTAATTTTTGTTTTAAAAAAACAGCACTTACCCAGACAGCAATTTTAGTTTGCAGCAATCTGCAAGCTTGCAACAAATTTGACACTGCAAGACTGCAATCTTGAAACAAGTTTACGCAAACGCGTTAGTCACCCCGCGTCATTGCAAACTATAGCAAAAACAGAGTACGAATACAACCTCGGATTCGAACCCGTAACATCGTAATTGTGAATAAAGTGCCAACCCAGATAGCACGTAAGTTTGCAGCAAGTTTGATTTTGACTTGTCATGGCAAAATTTGACGCGTCAAACTTCAATCGAACTTGTAGCAAGTTCGATGTGACAAATAGCGCCACCTCCTTTGCAAATCAAACTTCCTGCAATTTTGCAAAACAAGCTTCCTGCAAAGATAGCACAATAAAGAGATAATTATCTTTGTCTCTGTTTTAAAAAACATCCGATTTTTAATAGCATCTCCTAGACCGTAATTCTTTTTTATTAATTCAATAAATCAATGATAATTTGAGAAAAAAAAACTTTTTTATAAAAAAATTTTTTGAAACATTTTCCATCTTTTTACTAAATATATCACTCTCACTTTAAAGAAAACTATATCGCCTTTTTCTTAATGTTTAAATTTTAACGTTTATAAACAAAATTAAATCTAAAAAACAGTCAGTGTTTGTTGAACAATAATAACTAGACATTTTGTCCCATTTTAAAGTAATTACTTTTGAACTCTAATTTCATAATTTATTCTACTAGCAAAACGTAGTTATTAGCGAAAATCGCTCTCTCTTTGACTTCAAATCATATTCTCAACTCAAAAAATTAATGAAATCCAGAAAATAGTTAAAAATAAATCGTATACGAATCCAATCGAACGATGTATTAGCGAAATCTATCTTCTCCTCTCAGCGTTCAACTGGTTCAATGGTTAGCGTCTACGCTTCGAAACCGGGAGGTAGCGAGTTCTATCCCGGGTTGTGTTTCGTACTCTGTTTTTGCAATAAGTTTGCAAGGCAAGCTTGTGGCAAGCTTGCTGCAAGTTCGTTTCATGGTCAGTGGCGGATTTTGTCAATACCAGGCCACAGGCTAAAAATCGCTTTGAGGCCCCCTACCCCTACCCAATGTCTAAAAATCGTCGTCATTTTAGCACAACGATGTAAATCGAATAGGTTTTGAGGCCCCCTAAATCCTCGAGGCACGAGGCGAGCGCCTCTAACACCTGTGCGAAAAACCGCCACTGTTCATGGTGACTTCGGAGCTTTCTTACACTCTTGTCATGAGAAATTTGTGGCAAACTTAGCGCAACTAAGAGTAACTATCTGGGGAAATAAGAAAGCTATTAGCCACAAACTATAACTTTTTCTTTT
Source organism: Araneus ventricosus (assembly GCA_013235015.1). Taxonomy (NCBI): domain Eukaryota; kingdom Metazoa; phylum Arthropoda; class Arachnida; order Araneae; family Araneidae; genus Araneus; species Araneus ventricosus. The sequence goes on along the minus strand of BGPR01000788.1, from coordinate 355,626 downwards.
TTTGCCAGACTCAAGACAAGATTCTTGGTTAATGTACCAGTTCTTTCCCGCCTAGCGACAACTCCAGCAGAGTGTCATATATTTCTTCAATTTAATATCTAAATGGAGTAACAGATCATATGTAACTTTTCCACAGTGTTTTGAAAGCTAGAGTTGGCCATAGTGGGTGCACGCTTTCATTCAAGACTTTCCAACAATGAGTTGAGGATACAAGGAAGTTGTATGTTCTGCTAAAATACCGAAGAGATTCACGAGTTTCAGACAGGAATTGTGCAGCATCAATAAGAACTAAGTTTAGAGAATTAGTAGTATTAGAGCATAAAAAGCCGAGGGGCTGATGTCCATGGTTCTTCACGGACAAATTAAAGTTTTTCTTTCATAGTAGCCCCATCTTTCAGCTGCAAAAGGAGGAAGGAAAGAAAGAAGAGCTACTCCAGATAAATTTTGGTTGCAGTCAAGTTGCAGCATCTTGCTCTGCAAAGTCTACAAAAGCTTGCAACAAATTTGACACGAGCAGAAACTGAATCTTGAAACAAGTTCATAACACTGCGTTAGTCACACGCGTCAAACTCTTGGACAAACTATAGCAAAAACAGAGTACGGATGCTATCATTGAACACGTGAATCTCGTTTCCCCTAAACCCTGTCATCCTAACCATTCAGCTAGCTAAAGTCTGAAGGAGAAAGATGGTGCGCTAATGGATCATGACGCTGAATTTATTTTAAACTGTTTTCTTGGTTCATTAATTTTTAGAATTTTGTGTTGAGAAACCGATTTAAGTCAAAACTGACGATTTTCACTAATAACTACGGTTGACTAGTAAAATAAATTTGAAATTAGTTTTCAAAGTAATTCTTTTAAAATGGGAAAATGTAAGTATTATTTTTCAAAATCATTGACTATTTTAAGGTTAAGTTTAGTTTATGGCTGATTAAAATTTAAAGATGAAAAAAAAACGATATAGTATTTCTTTAAGAGTGCAGTTCTATATTTAGTAAAAGATAGGGAAACTTTCACTTTTTTTTTATAAAAAGTTGAGTTTTTTCAAATTATCGATGTGAGCTTATTATTAATATAAAAAGGACGATCGGAGACTCTAAAAAGCGATCTTTATTAAAGCGAGACAAATTATCTGTATGAGACAAGAACATCACGCCCTTCCTAACTCCAGGTAAACACTAAAGACCGGACGCCGCAGCAGATAGTCAGGCACTGTGGTTCCGACATAGCCCCATGAACGGCGGCTCAGCCTAGTAACCCCCCGTTTTCACGGGATACGACCCGTCATCGGAGTGTGAACCCAACAGCACACACCAATTATTGTCCCATCGGGCTGACGAATGCCTGCTTATATACGGCAGCCTCTCCTCCGCGAACTCCAACTCCCCCCGGATGGGAAGATTATCTCGTAAGAGGTGCTTATGTAAATCTACGAGCAAACTTGTTTTTGCAAATGGGTTAGTCGTATGCTTTGTTACTTTGTGAAGTGTTTGCTGCAACAAGTTGCTACATAAGTTCTTAATAACCAAACTTACATGAAGTGTACTTAGTTGGGCGAAAAACACTTTTTTCGAAATCGCTATTCTATAGTGCGGAAAGGGTTGTTCTCCGTTGGAAAATTAATTATATTCTAATTAAAAGTGTAAGTGAGAGACAATTTCCACTTCACCTCATTTCTCGGTAAATGCAGATGCGTCTGCATAGCAGATTCAAGTATCAATAAGGCATATTATTTGATCCATTTTGAACACTGAGTGGAAACCAGAGCACTGCCTTTTAAGAGATAATGAAATTTATAAGCGAAGCACATCACGCACATACACGAAAAGAACAGAAAAAACAAGATATCTAATTAGAAAGCTGAGTTACAAGGAAGTTCAAAGGATATGAGTTCAGAGTTCAGACCGGAGTTTTAAGCGTGCCATCTGTTGGCGTACCGGAAAATTGCTATAGTTTCTTGATTCTGGAAAAACACATTAGCAACACCTACTTTGTTTTTTGAATAAGAAACAGTTTTTAATTGCAAAGTTTGTTCGATGATGTTCAAACGCAGGGGACGTGTATTAGGTTTCATCAGGATATCGGCCCGTCATCTCCCTTGCTTGGCAGTATTCTACTCAATCAACATCTCTGAGGTGTCGAATGTGATGAAATTTCACATCTATATGTTTCGTTCTTGAATGATGCTTGTCAGACTGTGACAGCTTAATGCAAGACTGATTGTCTTCATAAATTGTAACTGGTAGAGATTGTGGTAAGTCCAGGTCTTTTGTTAGGTTTATCAGCCATACGACCACTTGTGCAGTATTGGCTGCTGAAACATATTCAGCTTCGGTTGATGAGAGTGCAACACAGTTTTGTCGTTTTCACATCCATTGAATTGTGCAATTTCCAAGTTTGAATACACTCCCGCTGGTTGATTTTCTGTCTGATTTATCATTTGCCCAATCTGCATCGCAGAAAGCAGTCAAGATTGATTCTTTATCCATGTTGATAATCAATTTCAATTCAGCTGTTGTTTTCAGATATCTTATTATCCGTTTCACAGCATTCCAGTCTCTCTCTCTGGGTTTTTCATTTCTTCTGCTTAGGATGTTGACAGCTACTGCAATATCAGGTCTTGATACTGTTGCTATATACAGTAAAGCCCCTACTGCTTTTCTATACTGGGTATTGTTTGGTAGTAGATCATCTTCTCCTTCTTGTTTCAAATAATTTGGGTCCATGGGAATGTTAGTTGGTTTTGCTTCTTTCAGGTTAAATTTTTCTACAATTTCTTCAATTTTGTTCTTCTGGTTCAAAGCGAAATTTCCTTCTTTAGTTCTTTCAATATTTATTCCTAAGTAGTAATTTACTTCACCAAGATTTTTCAATTCGTATTCTTCTTCTAATTCTTTTATAATTTTTCTTATATCTTCTTCTTTTCCAGCAACGAGCAAATCATCTACATATACAATAATGTACATTGGATTTACGTTGTTTGCGAATTTAAATAAACATGGATCGGCTTTACTCTGTTCAAAACCATATTTAATAAGCGATTCTCCAATTTTAAGATGCCAAGCTCTTGCGGCTTGTTTTAAACCATAGATGGCCTTATTTAGTTTACAAACCTTCTGTTCTTGACCTGCTTCAATGTAACCTTCTGGTTGGGACATGTAAACTTCATCTTCTAAATTTCCATGTAAGAAAGCAGTTTTGATATCGACGTGCGTAACGTTTAAATTTTTGTACGCAGCTGCAGCTAAGAAAGTTCTTATAGTAGTATATGTGACTACTGGTGCGAAGGTTTCGTCATAGTCAGTTCCGAATTTTTGAGAGAATCCTTGTGCGACTAGCCTGGCTTTATATCTTTCGATATTGCCTTTTGAGTCATATTTGGCTTTGAATGTCCATCTACAACCGATGACCTTTTTTCCTGATGGTGGTGTTACTAATTTCCAGGTTTCATTCTTTTGAAGAGATTTCATTTCTTCTTTTGTCGATTCGATCCATTTTTGTTTTTCATAAGGATTTAGACATCATTCAGCTTTTTGGTTCTTTAGATTTCCAGGATTTGCAAAAAAACTGATCTCTCCGGGAGGCCTGCCTTTTGTTTCTTTCCCAGTCTTCTGTGTTGACTGGTTTGTCAATTCATCTCCATCATCTTCACATGGATTTACTTCGGTTCTTTCTTTTATTTCTCCTTCTTCCATTGAATGATTTTCTTCGTGTTCCAGTTCTAATTCAACTAGTTGTTGTGGTGTTTCGTCTTGGTTTTGAAGTTCTTTTGCTTCTTTCTTAGCATATGGAAGAGGATTTTCAATAAATTTTACAGTTCTGCTTATCATAATTTTGTTGTCCCCTAAATAAATTCTGTAACCCTTAGATCTGTAATCGTAACCTAAGAATATTCCCTCAACTGATTTACTATCTAGCTTTCCGCGTTTCTGCTTCTGTATGTAAGCATAAGCTTTGCATCCAAAGACTCTAATATGAGATAAATTAGGTTTACGATTTGTCCAGAGTTCGTAAGGTGTTTTTCCTTTTGGTTTTGTAGGGAGGCGGTTTTGTAAGTATGTTGCTGTCATTGCTGCTTCAGCCCAAAATCTTTGAGGTAGGTTTGCTTCAGACAGGAGACATCTTGTCATCTCAATGAGAGTCCGATTCTTCCGTTCTGAGACTCCATTCTGTTGGGGTGAATAAGGTACAGTCAGCTGGTGAACAATTCCTTGTTCCTTTAGAAAATCTTCGATTTCTTTTCCAATATATTCTCCTCCGTTGTCACTTCTAAGGACTTTAAGCGTCCTTCCAAATTTATTTCGTGTCATCGCAACGTATTCCTTCAATTTAGAAAGAACTTCATCCTTTTTTGAGAGAAGATATATCATGGAGTATCGAGAGTAATCATCTACAAAGGTAAGGATATAGTATTTCCCACTTACACTTTGTGTCGGGTCCACAGAGGTCGCTATGTACCAAATCAAGTGGATGTGTAGCTCTATATTTTGCTGCTTTAGGATAAGGAAATTCTGACAGTTTATTTTTTAATGCGATGAATGCAATCACCTATGTGTTGACAATTATCTAGCTGAATACCGTCAGCAAGAATTTCTTTTACAAGTTGCTTGATAGAGTTTATATTGCGGTGTCCAAGACGCTTGTGCCATAAATAAAGGCAATTATGATTATTACAGTTATATGCAAAATTATGATTTGAAACTTTATCTTCATGCATAATTACTTCATAAAGACTATTGTTATTTGAAATTGCTTCTAAATATACAGTTTTATCTTTCATTACAACACATTTGTTTTTGTTAAAGTTCACAGTGAAACCTTTTTCGGTAATTCTTTTTACTGACAATAAATTACACTCTAACTGTGGTAAATAATACGCATTTTGTAAACATATTTCATGGATACCGTCTTTCGTTATGGTTTGAAAATAAATTTTCCCAATACCTTGTGATGAAATGATTTTCTCATCTGCAACGATTATTTTTATTGAGTCCGCAGTTTCATCTAGAGAGGAGAATAAGCGCTTGTCATTAATTAGGTGTTGACTAGCGCCGGAGTCGATGAAAAAAGAAACTTTTGCTTTACTTCTAGTATCAGCATTTGCGAGAAGTGTGTGTTTAGGGTCTGCAAGTGAACTTTCGATTGTGATGGGTGCTGAGTCAGTTATAAAAGTAGTTGGGTTTGTTTCATTATACATTGTTGAAGAGAGCGTTGTTTTATCATTTTTATTCTGGAGCTCTTCTTTTATTTTTGTTTCGTTAAGGATGTTTTGTTTTTCATGTATCTGCATGCATACTGATGTTCTATCACGGTTTTGACCTTGACTTTCGTTTGGTGTTTTCGGTCTGACTTCCTTTTTGAATGGAAATCTTTTTCTAGATCCATAATTTTTGTTTAAGTGATAGCAAAAATCCCTTAAATGACCGGGTTTTTTACAGAATGTACAGAATTTGTCATTTTTATTTTGATTACGGCTTTTAAATGAGACGTTCGTTTTGAAAGCTTGCGCCAAGTTTCGATCTGAATCTTGTTCCTTACGACGATTGTATTCAGCTGTTAATTTGTTTTTAATCAATTCTGGAGTTAGTTCATTTTCCGGCCTAGCTTCTAGAGCCGTTATTAAAGTATCGTAGGACTTAGGAACCGAAACTAACAAAAGTGCAGCGATATGGTCGTCTTTAATTTCTTCACCTACGGCTTTAAGCTTGTCAATTAATTCGAGCATTTGAGCGATGTGTTCGTTCATGTTACCGTCTTCTGACAATTTTGTTGCGTATAGTTTTCTTAGCAGAAATAGTTTGCTAGATAAGTTACTTCTTTCATGAATAGCTTTAAGCTTATTCCATGTTGCTTTCGCTGTTGTTTCATATTTAATATGAATAATTTGTGAATCTTCAATACAGAGATTTATAATTGCTCTAGCCTGTCTATCTTTCTTTATATATTTCTCATCTGGTTGAGACGGCGTGTCGTCTTCAATAAGATGAAACAGATCCTCTTTAATTAGAATCATTTCCATTTTGAATTTCCATACGGAATAGTTGTTAGCATTAAGCTTAACAATTTGAGGATTGTTTTCTTTGAGAGACAGCATTGTTTTGAAATTATAGTTTTCTAACTTAAAGAATCTTATAACGTTCTCTATCACTTCGCAATTCAATTCTACTTCAGCGATTCAGTCTCATAATCTGTTGGAAAATTAGTTATATTCTAATTAAAAAGTGTAAGTGAAACAATTTCACTTACCTCATTTCTCGGTAGAATGCGAAGTGCGTCTGCATAGCAGATTCAAGTCATCTAAATAAAAGGCATATTATTTGATCCATTTTTGAACACTGAGTGGAAACCAGAGCACTGCCTTTTGAGAGATAATGAAATTTATTAAGCGAAGCACATCACGGCACATACACACGAAAAGAACAGAAAAAAACAGAATACAATTAAGCTGAGTTACAAGGAAGTTCAAGTAGAGGTATGAGTTCAGAGTTCAGACCGGAGTTTAAGCGATGCCATCTGTTGGCGTACAGAAGAGTTGTTATAGTTTCTTATTCTGGAAAAACACATATATGCAACAGTCTCTGTGTTCAATAAACACGGTGTCAAATATTTTTTTGATTGGATTATATCTTCTGCCCCCGCATCGCACTTGAATTTTGGAAAATTGGGTAAAAATTGCAATTTTTACTCGGTATAGGAAATATAATTATTTTTCAATATTTCTATTCTAATAGTGCTGAAGAGGTGCCCACTGGGTCCAATAAGAAAGGTGTAAAATATTTTTTCTATAGTATAATATCTTCTGTTCCCGTATCGCAATTGAAATTTTGCAATTTTTGTAAAAAAGTACACTTTTTCTTGTCTTTTCATACAGGAAGTGACTTCGGAATATTGCTGACAATGCTCATAGAAAGGCCCACAATTTATATTTAAATCATACACAAGCAACTCTTAACGCAGAGTATGTAGATTATTAAGATGAAGAAACGGATTGTTCTTCAGATATATCTGAAGTAATTTTAAATCTGAACACTTACAAACCATCAACATCGAACCGTTTAATCTCTCTTACTGATCCTAAGTACAAACAATTAACTTCGTTTGTAGCTAAATCATCGCAAATGCGATATGGCCTCCCTTCAACTGCTGTGGCTGGCGACAGGTTTGGCGTCTCGGACCGGGATGTGGCTGCAATTGTTTCAAGTGTTCTTCACGATGTCGGTCTCATAACCAGCAACAACTCAGATTTGGTGGTTGACGGAAACAAGCTGCGAAGGGAAAAGGCTAAAGTTAGAAAAGATTTAAAATTCCAGGCTTGAAGTGAAGCTCAGGCATTACCGTTGAAGGGGCTGTATTTCGATGGTCGTAAAGATTCTACATTGATAGAGGAGAGAGTAGATACTAAAAGATACACGAGAAAAGCAAAAGAGGAACGTTTATGTCTTATTGAAGAACTGGGTTCACGTTACATTACTCATTTGGCACCGCAAGACAGATTTTCGCGACTATTATCGGATATTTTGAAGGGATCACAAGATATCTTTCTCAGCTTTTGACAATTGGCTGTGACGGCACATCTGTTAATACCGGATGGAAATCCGGTGTAATTCGGTGTTTGGAATTGAAACTTGGTAAACCTCTTCAGTGGGTAATATGTCTCCTGCATTTTAATGAACACTTACTCTGAGGCATCTGTTTGAAACGTTGGATGTGCCAACAAATGGTCCAAAATCATATCCTGGTAATTTTGGGAAGGCGCTCCTTACATGTGAAACTTTGCCAGTTACAACTTTCGAAATTATTGACGGCGAATTACCAACAACTGGTAGACGTGACTTAAGCAAGGATCAAATGTACTTATTAGAAATATCTCAAGCGTTGCGATTGGGGAATTGTTCTGATGAGCTGGCTAGACGCAATCCTGGTACATTATCACATTCACGTTGGCTGACAACAGCCAACGGAGTTCTAAGATTATATCTTAGTTCTCCAGCTTCTTGTTTGAAGTTGAAACAAATCGCTGAGTTTGTTATGAAAGTTTACACTCTAAACTGGTTTAATATAAAGTCTAAACACTCGCTTAAATATTGAGCTAAGCATGTGTGGAATACTATTTCTAGATCCAGGTATTTATCTCAAGACCTCAAGGACGTCGTTGATGGAGTAATTTGTAGAAATTCGTTCTTTGCTCATCCTGAGAATATTTTGCTATGTATGTTGAAGTATGAAAGAGTGTACATCAGAGAACTTGCTGCACGACGTATAATTAAGTCTAAAGAGTCATCGTCCAATGTAAAGTCAGTACGTGTCTTTTTTCCCCATAACTTAATTTTGAAGCAGCTGACTATACGGAAATGATTGACTGGTCTTCAATTACCATTACTTCTCCACCAACCCTCCGTAATATATCCACTGCCTTATTTAGATCCATTGTGCGTGATAAGAAAAATCCAGAATGGGACTTCGTTTACTTCCCATGTGACACACAGGCAGTGGAACGGTGTGCCAAGTTGGTGACAGAAGCATCCATTAAGGTCTATGGGTTTCAAAATAGAGACGGGTTCATTAGATCCACATTCTTTTCCCGATGCCTGAATTCGACAATAAGGCTGATTTCAAGCCTCTTCCTGCTGATTAAGTGCAAGTAAACTTTTGGTATTGGCATGTCATAACATTCTATGGTTACAATATCCTTAACAAATATTATATTATGACTCAGTAATTATTTAATAATTTTCAGGTAATATAATCAATTGTACAATACAATACAACAGTAAACAGTGTTTGTACCCATCTATTCTTCATGTTTGATTTATTTCTATAACACATAAAAAAGTGCACTTTTTTTCAAAAATTGCAAAATTTCAATTGCGATACGGGAACAGAAGATATTATTCTATCGAAAAAATATTTTACACCTTTCTTATTGGACCCAGTGGGCACCTCTTCAGCACTATTAGAATAGAAATATTGAAAAATAATTATATTTCCTACACCGAGTAAAAATTGCAATTTTTACCCAATTTTCCAAAATTCAAGTGCGATGCGGGGGCAGAAGATATGATCCAATCAAAAAAAAAAATATTTAACACCGTGTTTATTGAACCCAGAGAGAACCCTTTCCGCACTATTAGAATAGCGATTTCGAAAAAAAGTGTTTTTCGGCTCACTCTAGTACATGCTATCTGGGTACAAGGCGCACGACTGGGGAAATTTAGTTCGGGATGAAACTTTGCATATTAGCAGGGGTGGCGCCAGAGGGGAGACCGGGGATGCTGTGCTCCCCCATCCGGGAAAAATTTTGTATCCCGTGTGGGAAAATTTTTGTACGGGGTATTCAACTCTAGTTTATAAATAACAATCTGGCGAAAATTTGAGACCAATTTCATTACACTCCTCCTCCCGTACAGCAGATCGTGCCCCTTGTCGGGGAGACAGTACCCCCATGTCGGGTAAATCGCCCCCGTCCGGAAAATAATGCCCCCAGTCGGGCAAACTCTAGCGCCATTCCTGCATATTAGTAGCATACCTTTAGGGTGTTCACCCATTAATCTAAAAAAGTGCAATGGCGAGCCAATTTGGAGAAAATAGCTCTCAAACTTTGAGCAAAGCTTATATACCAGTAATTGATTATAAGCAATTAGCGACCAAATGGTTCCGATGTCAGAGTGCTCGGCTACTGCCGCCTTGGTCATGGGTTCGATCCTGGCTATTCTTGTTGATTATTTCAAATTAAATTAAAAATTTAAAAAAATATTTGTGATTAAAATAATTACTTTTATGCATAAAATAACTGTTAATTCATATGAAACTTGAATTAAAGTTAAAATTTAATTTATAGATAGTAAAATAATTATAAAACATCTTTATTGGTGTTATAAATAATAACTAAAGTCAAAATTGTCATCTTAAAATTATTGGTTTCTATATTTACAAATACTTCGTTTTCACTGTATCTTGTAAACAATAGAGAGCAGATGTTAATGGATTGAATACATATGCAGACGGTCTAATATTTTAAAGATCGAATGTGAAGAATTTTTTATCTATTAAATGCGTAAGCAGATGGTTCAAGATTTCAATGGTTGACAATGGAAAAATGGGTAAATGTTTTTATCTCTATCTTATGAAATTTTTCTACAGTGTTACTACTTATTCCTCTAGAAAATCTGAACAAACGTGGTTTTTTCACCTTGGATTTTGAAGTGTTTCGTATCGTTTTTTGAATAAATTAGCAAAATACAGATAGTTAAAATATTTTATGAATAAAGATATTGCTAGTGTATCGGTGGTTGAAGATAGAATCGCACAAGAATCATTTAAAGAACCGTTGTTCTTGTGAACAATAGTCATTTATTAATTGTGCAAGATGTAAAAATATTTTTTGTTCCCAATGTTTTTATGATAATCATCATGCTGGTTCTTTTATATAATTAAATGTAGAAATACTAGTAGTAAACGAAAGATAAATTTAAAATTAATTAATAAATGTAGAATGAATTTTTAAAGTTTATGAATTATAAAGCCTAAACAAAAATTGTTCATATTGTGAAGTCATTATATTTTAGTTATTATTTATCACCATTAAAGAGTATTTATAATCATTTTACTGTTTATAACTAAAATTTTAACTATAATTCAAGTATGGTATGAATGAAGCGTTATTTTATGTATAAAAATAATTAATATTTTATTTTAAAATATTTTTTTAATTTTTTTATTTAATTTGATTTAAAAATTTTAAAAAATAAAAATTAAAAAAAAGCACTGCCAGGATCGAACCAATGACCAAACGTACGGTTCCCGATCACTCTGACACCTGGGCCATCTGGCCGCTAATTGCGTCCGATCACTGGTATATAAGCTGTGATCAAAGTTTGAAAGCTGTTTTCTCCAAATTGGCTGGCCATTGCACTTTTTTTGGGTGAACACCTTAAAGGTATGCTACTGATATGCAAAGTTTCATCCCGAACTGAATTTCCCAAGTCGTGCCCTCCCCTTGTTAGTCAAGTTGCACCAAATATGTATGATTTACATTTTTTGTATTTAGTGACGCACAAACATCTTATTTAATTTCAATCTTAGAAACAACCTTAATTTCATTTGTATTACAAAAACAAATGATTTCGTAATGAAGCAATCTTAATGTAACGAGATAGAAATAGAATAAATTTTTGAAAAAATTAAGTTGTAGGATTATGTAAAGGAATATGTTTGAACGTATAATTTTAATAAAAAAACAAGTTTTGCAGCTCTTTCCATGCCACGACTGCTACGCAGTTTTGACTGCACAGACACGGAAAAACAGGAGCCACCCAAGCACTATTCTGCCGTCGTTCATCGTATATTGAAACAAAAGGTAGTGCCATTTTACAGGAAATAATGTATGTAACCTTTTTGGTACGCCATAATCTTATTTCTGTTAGGGATAACAGTAGCCATCAAAGAAAGGGGTCTTGGTTCGTTTGAATACTTTTAATTAAACACAAAAGGACACAACATACAGGGGCAAACATTAAGAACAAAACACTTCATTACATATAAAATAAACAATCACTCGGGGGAGAACACCATGTTTACTCGTCGACTCCAGATCGTGAACTGCCGTCTCCTCAAACGGCCGCTAGGTGGCGAGCTCGGAAAACAGTGCGGTTACACGTATAGTAAAAAATACTATAGTTAAAAATTTCAAAAGAAGTCATCCATATATTTAAAATTGCACTAACTTCAAAATTTTAAATGACGACGCCTTTTTTTTTTGATTTCATGAAAAAATACCCGAAGATATAACTTTTGGCTAATATACCATGAATAGATTGGAACATATTTGACATTTCGGGTACTACTGGATGTAAAAGGGATCGTCTCCAAATTTTTAGTTCAGTGAGGTTTTCTGCTTGCTTTTAAATGTCTGTGATAGAATTTTAATTTATTTCGCAGTTTAAATGCCATTTTAAAAGTCATGATCTATATTTTACAATCGATATATACTTGATGCATTACAAAGTTATGTAGAACTGAAATTTTATCCAACAAATTTGATTTTGTTCTGCACAAATTAAGATAACTAAGAGCGCTAGGAGTTTTATTTAGTTTTCAATTTCGCCTGAATAAATTTTGAGCACAGAACCGTTAAAACTTTAATAAAGCATATGTATTTACATAGGGTTCTTTCTGTATGAGTGGAGGGTAATTCCATGTCAAATCAACCGCCCCAAAAAGATGATTTTTGCCATCAATATTTTAGATTGTATTGATATTTTGCTTGTTTGTTGTACTTATCTCCAAGATGAAAAATTCAAATTTTCAGATTATTTGAACTTTTTGTGTCTGAGTTATAAATCTTTAAAATTTTGAAAATTTCACGAATTTTGAAAATTTTATAATCTTTAAGCGATTGTAACTCAAGAACTATTTGACCTAGAGAGCTGAAACCTGTGACATTTAGTTTAGTTTTTTTATGGTGTTTCATAAAATATATCAAATGAGAAACTATTTTTAAAAAATTTATTTCAAAAAGTAAATTTAAAAATTCAAAAACCAATTTTTAATTTTTTTTGAAAAAATATTTTTATTTAACATTACATTAGCAACATTTATACCAAATTTAATGATGATATTTCTTTGGTATCATTAAGAAAAAAAATTTCATTTTCAATATTTGTATTATAGTCCAGTCAACGAAGGGTTTGAAAAAATATTAAATCATATAGTTTTGAAATTCTGAACACATGTTCGTGAGAATTTCCTGATGAACATACTTAAAGTCCCCAGTCCTGAGGGGGGATCTCGCGCCGCCATCTTGGATTTCATCCCCCTTTTTTAGTTTTTCTTGAATATGTCGAAAACTATTCAGTTTTCAAATTATAATGATTTAACAAATTAAAGAGCACAAAATTCCCTACAAATGCATGCTTTTATTGCTCTTCTAGCTTTAATACTTTCTGAGATAATGTGTATCAAAGTTTGTCACCATCTTGGTTTTTATCCCCCTTTTTTAGTCTGTTTTGAATATCTCAAAAACTATTCAATTTTTAATTACATATAATGCAACAAATTAATGATCATATAATTTCCTACAAGCAAATGCTTTTATTTTTCTTCTAGCTTTAATAGTTTCTGAAATATTTAAGAAAAACTAAAGGGGGATGAAATCCAAGATGGTAGCAAAAATAAAATAAATAATGCATGCAAAAATAAAAGCATGCGTTTATGGGGCACGTTACGTTGTTTAATTTGCTGTATTTTATTGGATATTTAAAAAAAAACATTATTAAACAATATTAATTTTTTGCTAGGAGGAAAAGGGATTTCAATTGCATATTTCACTCTATTCTTTACTAATATTATATTGATAATGAGGAAATCTTAATATAAATAAAAGTCATTGTGGGTATGTGGGTTTGTGGTTATGCATGTGGCTATGTTCCACATCTCCTCCTAAACCAATGTGCAGTTTTCAACCACATTTTGTACACTTATTATTTAAGACAAGTTGCAGACACTTATGAACTTTTCTAAGTCCAAAAGTTAATTAAACAGGCAGTTAATTAGAAATTAACAGAAAGCGTTTTTACGCCATAACTTCGGAGCAAATTGTCCGAGAAAAATGTTTTTATACCATCTTAAAGTTCAAAATTTTACCTTTTCAATGATACCACTTTTATATCTGTGGCATTTTTCCTTCAATTTTGATTAATTTTTTAATGTATAATAATTGTTAATTACGCACAGACGATTTTGAAATGACTCAAATTTACAGCTACTTCGTTGCTAGGCAACGGTTAGACTTTGAACTAATTTACCTTTATTTCTGAAATTTTTGCTTATTTTTATAAATATGTTTTACATAAGAAGAGAGTCAATCGTCAACTTTTAAAAGCCTCAAATCTAATTAAAATTTTAATTAATTGGAAATTAAGCAAGATCACATTAGAAGAATTTTGGATGAAGACGAATTTTATCATTTTTTTATTCATATTTATTCTAACGCTTTTTCTCAAAGAAAAATTTACTGTGTAATTGTCTCAAAACATCCGTTAAAATCCTTCTTATACTGCAAGATTTATGAACAAAATTTGAAGTACTATGCAATAAATACTAATAATTTATGGAGAAAATTAGCTATCGAGGGTCTTTAAAAATCGTCTGGTTCAACTGATATTCTCATTTTAATTAAAAAACATTTCAGGCGATAAAAGAATTTTGGGTATTGTAATTTTTTATACATAGTTTTTTACATCAAAAATATTAGACATGAAAGTATTTTAATCCCGAGCAACGCCGGGCAAAACAGCTAGTTACTTATAAACAGATAAATTTTTAACGGGTAATTAAAAGTTAACCTAAGTGGTGTATTAAACTTGTTGAAAGTCCCTGCCACTGAAACATTTGTTTTTTGGAGGGGGAGGGATTTTAAAAGAATACGTATGTTATTAAAAATTTTCAACTAGTTATTCATTATGTTTTAAAATAATATTAATTATTTCACATACTTGAATCTCTTTTTAACTACGTTTTATAGTTGAAATAGTATTTAGTTTAATAAATCTTTGTTGAATCATTGCAATTCTTTGTATTGAATAATGATAAGTTTAATATAATTGTCTGATGGAATTAGAATAGTTATAAATATTTTTTAAATTCTGAACAATTAAGAATTGCTTTAATTCTTTAAAAACTCCATGCTTACTTCACTCAATGTGTATAAAATTCATGACGAATGCGAAACATACTATGCAAAGCAATAATCTAAATAAACCTTTTCAATATTTTCCCAAGAAAATTCTACACGTGCAAAACAATATCATACTATTTAACCTGTTTTCTTGCATCGAATTTTTGGTTTGCAGTACTTTTGAGGTTTTATAAATTTCAGGTATATTATTGATATTTTTTATCTTCCTTTAAGATTTGCAAAACTTTCTCTAACTTAGTTTTTCATATTTTGACGTAGACTTACGTCTCGCCATAGTGGTCTGATGGTGTGTCGGGAAAGAAAAAAATTGTGACGCTTTTCGCGCTTAAGTTAAACGCTTATAGCTCCGGAATCAAACAACATCGAGAGTTTGTTTTAGTTTCATTTAACAGAGAAAGGTAGACATTGAAGATTTCAAAAAGAATTATAGAATTTGAAATTACGGTTTAGTCACAGTCGAGCTGCGAAGTTCGAAATCGTGTTCAAAATCAAAGTTGAAAGTTCGTTTCAATCATGAAAAATTTTGATGACGTCACATCAACCAATGCACGCGCACGCAGCTTATCCAAGTACATTAAGAAATTCATTCATCTATCTTATGTTCACCCGAAATATTACTCCAGAATTGTTGAATTACGTCGAATTTCGTACTAAAGTTAAACGCTTATAGCTCCGCAACCAAATAATATAGAGAGTTGGTTTTAGTTTTATTTAACAGAGAAAGGTAGACATTGAAGATAGCGAAAAGAATTTTAGAACTTGGAATTACGGTTTAGTCACAGTCGAGCTACAAAGTTGGTGAAAATCACAAAGAATTTTGCATAGATAGAGTCACATAGTCACACTAGATTAATAGTCACTACAGACTATAGAGTTAATAGTCACATAGAGTTACTTTAGTCACAAAAAAAACCACAGTTGAGTAAGGTAAGCAAGTCTACGCCCCTCAATCCCAGCGGCCGTTTTAATTTTTTTAGATAAAATTATGTGTGTAGCGCTAAACTCAGGGACGACTGTGATCCGGAAGTATACGAAAATAATTTTTTTTTTACTAATCTGAAATTCGTTTTTGTTAAATGTAAATTAATTATCTTTCTCAATTTTTGTTCTGAGGAGAAAAATATTCAGATTTTAATTATATGGGTGATATCATGATCGAATACAGAACTAACATTCTTGCATATTCAAAACACAGACAGTGAAATACAAGTAACAATATACACCCAATTACAAAATACATGCGAACTGTTCGCATCAGAATTACTTCTTGAGATCCTGTTGGGAAATATTTTTTGATATTTTATTGAATAATCAAACATTCTACTAAAATTCTTTACATTCCACTAATATTCTCTTCAATTATGCTTCTCCAATACCTTTGACAACTTTGAATTGTTGTTTGATGGGATTTATAGAAACTGTTATCTCCTTTTCTCCAATACCTATAAATGGACGAGTTTCCTGGTTTGTTTATTTTGGATTCATAGACCGTTTTCCGGTAGCCTTCCGATTTAAGCAATTGCCAAATCTATTTGGCAACTGTATCAAACGCCAAGTTCGAATCGGTTCTTTCTTTAGTAAACAAAACGTTGAATTCCGTGTTCTTTGAATTTGTGTAATCTTTTCTTTTTAAATCGGTTAAAAAAAGCTCTTAAAGCATTAAAATTCGAAATGGAACTATAGTAATTAGCTAAATCGTTTGGTTTAGAATTTAACAGCCAGTGATTATCCAAATCGTTTGGTTACAAATTTACTGCCAAACAAATCTTGGATGACGTTAAAAAGAGCGATAAAGAATAATTTTGGCAACCTTCCCACTAAATTAGGCTCTTAATTTAAATAAACATTGAGCGTTACAACAATAGAAATATTAAATTTAATATTTTCGAAGTATTCTTAAGGCATGACTTTAACAAGCTCCACTTTAAACGTTAATTAATATCCGCAAACAGAGTGTTGAAATTTTGAAGATTCCCATTGACTTAACATTATCACCGGATGGGCCCGGCGGAAAACCTACTTACCGCAAATAAACAAACCAGAAGACTTGTCCATACAGTATAATACTTAATACAGCCTGGCAATGAACAATTATAGTATACAGAATTTTACCGGCGTTGCTGCTTAAAAATATATATTAAAAACAATTTTTAAAACTAACAAAATGATAAAAAAATATGTGCTGCAAAATAAAACATCAAAAGTCAAAGAAGAGAAAGAAAATGCAAAAAAAAAAAAAAAAAAAGATTTGTTCCCGATGTTCGTAAATTAAAACACGGTAGCATAATATTTCGTTTCGCGGGCCGAAAATTGTTTACAGAAGAAAGGCGTTATTTAAAATTAAAAAATTGCAAAAAATCAGGAAAATTTTACACACAAATTGTTCTTATTAGAACGGAGAAATTTTGGACTTCACAACGATATAAAAATATCATTATATATATAGTGTTATGATTTAACATTTTCCTATTTTTAAAATCACTACTTAACTTTAATTTATAACTAATTATTTCTACTTAATTTCCAATATCAGAAAAAAATGTCACTGTAACTCGCTGAGATCCGAATTCAACCGGCTGCAGCATTCGGGATTTTTCTCGTTCTTCAACAGTATAAAAAGGCTTGGCGGCGGCCATTTTTCCCTTTTTGTAATCCTGTAATTTACTTTGCCAGACTTGCTGCCTTTGAGCGCACTTTCCGAACAATGGCTGTGGCTTCGATTTACCTTAAATATAATCTGAAATGTTAGAATCATCTCTCATCCATCGAATATAGAAGTATGAAGAACTATAATTAAAAGATTTTTAGTTTACAACGACTGCTACATTCGCTTGCCTCTTCATCTCAAATAAAGCATGATCTTCCACAGATATATAAAGATTTTTTATATTATTATATTATGTACACTCAATAAATAACGAGTCAGAAGCTATTTCATACAATTTATTTAATGAAACTCAAAAGTATTGTCCACAACTGCTTAGGCCATTTATTTCATTGTGACACTAGTCGCACAATGCCATGCTAGTAAGAAAACCTTTCGCTGATTTTTCTTTATTATTTTTTTTCCCTTTTCCATAGTTTTGTTGTATGCGTGAGTGACAGGAAGAATGAATGAATGTTGCGAATGGAGATGAATGAATGAGAAACTTAATTGGACATTACTAATAAAATATTCACTTTCAGTCTTCATTCTTAATTACTTTCCAGGAAAATCTAGCTAATTATATTTACTTCAAGTTTTAAGTCGGGGTCAACGGTGTTACTTGTCAGGTTCGGTGATAGTGAACCTAGAGGTCGTGTGCTCCGTAAAAAGCATTCATCGCTGGTGTGTGTGTTTGAACCAGTTGCGCACGCACGCACTCCTTGACTTCATCGTCCGCGATAGGCCTTGTTCTGGTGTCAAGTTGTGGGGGACTCATTGCGCGCACACTTTACGGAATTTTAACGTGTGCACGATGATTGCGCGAACCATATCATGCACTACTGCTGCAGAAATGTCGTCTACTGTTACACGACGATCTTTCTTGATGAGCTCATCCACTTTCGCAAGATGCTGGTCTGTGACACGTTTCTGTGCTCCACTCCGCGTGTCATCTCCAAGTGACATGCGTCCTTCGCGAAAGCGCTTGCTCCACTCCTGAACCCTTGACATGGACATACAGTGCTCCCCAAAAATTCTTTACATTCGTCGATGGATTTCACGACCTCTTACACCTTCCGCTGTCAAAAAGCGCACAATGCCCCGCTGCTTCTCTTTGGATGCCTCCATTACGCGTCGCTTTCAGAAACGAAATGAATGGACTTGACCAGCTGCTCGGTTATCATCCCTTTATCATCGCTTGCATGACACGTACCGCCACCTAGCGAGTGAAAAGCGCGCGAATCTTTTCGTCACACCAGTAACTACATTTCAGTCCCGTCTCCATTTTTCTAAATACCATAGTTTTGGTTTAATGGCCTCTGCCTCGTTATTAATTGACTGTACCAATTATACAGGGTGCCCACTTAAATAAGGGCCACACCCTCTTAACTACAGAACGACGGCAACTAAAGCCATGAAAGTAGTGTCTAGATGTAGTAAAATGTCTATGCGCAATGCGATGAGATCCCTTACAGCGCCACCTCGTGGCAAACTCCGGAATTAGCGTTCCTACCTCGAAAACGGTAAAAAAATAGTGGGAAAATGTCAGTTACAAAGTTGTAGAGAGTTATTGGTTTAGTACAAAAAGACGCCTTGTGCATATTAATACTAAGAACAGAACGCTCAAAATGCACATTTGATTATTCTCGATTTCTGAAACTGTGAAGCGGTTTATAAAGAGAAAAAACAATTAGTTATGACAAGATACCTTAATTTTCGGTGTCCAAAGTGCTCTCCGTCATCTACAATACAGATACGAGTCCTTGTTTGAATTTCACTTCGCACACTTTTTAGCATATAGGTGGCGCGCTAGCACAAGCAACAGTAAAACGTCGTCGAAAGTCCTGTAATGTTAGCGGAAAGGTCAGATACACCTGCTGTTTGAATTATTCCCACAGGAAAAAGTACAATGGGGGTAATTTTTTGTACGAAAAGTAACATTTTTTCCTTGTGTCCATGTCTTGCGACGTACAATTTCGGAAAATGCGAACAAACTAATGTGCATTTTAAGCGTTCTATTCTTTGTATTAATGTGTACAAGGAGTCTTTTTGTACTAAATCGATACCGCTCTACAACTTTGTGATTGACATTTTCCCTTATTTTCTACCTGAGTTTGCCATCTGGTAGCACTGTAAAAGGTCTCATCGCATAGCTTATAGACGTTTTACTATATCTAGACACTACTTTCACGACTATAGTTGCCGTCGTTCTGAAGTTAAGAGGGTGTGGCTCTTATTTAAGTGGGCACCCTGTATATGCATACATTATATATGCAGTATTTGCCGCTTGTAGTGATCAGGGATGTAACGATCAATCGGTTGTACTGATCAAAATAGCGTGGAAGCGATCTCCCTTAACTAAACACACAGAAATTCCGCCGGTTCTAGTGATCAGCAATTCGGTTGTAGTGATCGGCTGCAGTGAGATGACACCTCAGAGTGTGAAGACAGTGGCGATGATAAAGGGTCAGAAGAGAAACAACCATCAGCACTAGAAATTCTGCAAAAACGCTTCGTACATTAAGAAGATCAGTCCAATACACACACCGTGCTGAATCCTTTGATGGGCATTGTTCATATGAAAGGTTTATCCAACGAATGATTGAAAATTCAAAAAAGGTACTCTCTATAATTTTTTAGAGAAAGCTTTAAAATTTAAATACATATGTTTTTTTCAATTCTGCACATTGTATACAGGATTTTCTGTTTTTAATTAATACAAAATGACAATGTCGTGTGCTCTAGCATTTTGGTTGTACTGATCATTCGGATGAAGTGATCACTTTGAATTTGTTCCAAATGATCACTACAAGCGGCGTCTACTGTATAAGAATATATGTAGAAAATAGGCAACTACTTAAAATTAAATAAATTAAAATTTAATTCTTAATTTAAAAAAAAAATTATGGTGTTAACTCCTTTTTGTGCTAATCCTGTGGCAAATTTGGTCCCTGTCTGGGCACGTATAAGAACAAAAGAAAAATACATACATACATACACAGGAAGAAAGCTCTTTTATATATAGATTCCCAAATAGTGATTTCGAAAGGAAAAACTAGCGGAAAACGCATTTTGTAATGTACTTCAACAGTTTTTAAAAAAATTAAGTTTGAAGTCATACTCTCTTACTTAATTAGGAATACGCCTACTATGAAATATACATATATATGTTGTCGCATAATTAATTTATATATTGTTTCTTTTCAGATTCAATTGACATTCCACAGAAGGTTAGCTTGGAGAAAATAATCCTGTCCTATAATACATAAAGTAATTCCTAAAAATGGCAGCACTTAGAATTGTAAGTCCATTTTTACCACCACTTTCCCGCTCAGCTCTGCTAAAAATAGCTATTCCATTGTGGAAAGACTTTGGTACAACAAGACTGGAAGTATCTTTTAAATACATCGAACTCGGATTTCCGGCAACCCGTTTCGAAGGCAACACATTTCCTGGAATAATCAGATGTGTTAGAGCAATGAAAAATTTACTCCTCACATACCTGCCTTTTTGAGAAAGAGAGTGTTGGAAGCAATTAACGGCTTGGAATATGCGGCTTGGCAGTGGGAAAAGGACCATTTCGAATTAAGAGATGAAGAATATATCTTTTACTGGTGATTCGGATGGATCGATTGATAGAATTCAAACAGCTCAACAACTGGTTCTAAATGCAAATATTGATATCAGAAAGTGGTTTAATTTAGCCTGTATGCATTGCTTGCAAGAGAGCATACAGATCTTGTGGGCAGAAATGGAGGCATCTGGCAGAACAGAAAATTTTGAAGCTCGTTTTGGCTCCATGGTGCCTTTTTGGGTTGGACGGATGGGCTGCCTTGGACATAGGCTGCTGTAGAGTACCTTGACTCTCCTGGAATGCGTTCTGTAGTTCCAAATCTAGCATGCACCTAGATAGCATGTACACTTGCAGAAAGTTTAATTTTTTTAAATATTAGTTTGTCATGACAAAGTTGATGTGGCAATTTTGCAGCGAACATCCTGCAAAGTAACAAAGCATAATCGACCAACCCACTTGCAAAACAAGTTTGCTGTGAAGATGTTATGACGCACTTCACACCACGACTGCAAAACAAGTTGGCTGCAAAGATGATAACATGCTCACATATAATCTTTGTCTCTGTTTTAAAAAACATCCGATTTTTAATAGTAATTCCTTGACCGTCCTCCTTTTTATTAATTCAATAAATCAATGATAATTTGTAAAAAAACTAACTTTTTTATAAAAAAAATTGAAACATTTTCCATCTTTTTACTAAATATAGAACTCGCACTTTAAAGAAAACTATATCGTCTTTTTCTTAACGTTGAAATTTTAACGTTTATAAACAAACTTACATTTTGTCCCATTTTAAAAGTAATTACTTTTGAACACTAATTTCATAATTTATTTTACTAGCAAAACGTAGTTATTAGCGAAAATAGCTCTCTCTTGACTTCAAATCGTATTCTCAACACAAAATTTAAAAAATTAATGAAACCAAAAAAACAGTTTAAAATAAATCGTATACACGATCTATTAGCGCAATCTATCTTCGCCTTTCAGATTCTAGCTGGCTGAATGGTTAGGATGACAGGTTTAGGAAACCAGATGTCGCGGGTTCGAATCCGACGTTGTATTCGTTTTTCGCTTTTGCTATAGTTTGAAAAGAGTTTGACGCCGCAAGCTTGTGGCAAGTTTGACGCGTGGTGATTAACGCGTTTGCGTAAACTTGTTTCAAGATTGCACTCTTGTCGTGTCAATTTGTTGCAAGCTTGCAGATTTGCAGAGCAAGTTTGCTGCAACTTTACTGCAAACTAAAATTGCTATCTGAGTAGCTCCTTGTTTCCTTTGTTGCAGTCGGAAGATGGGGCCAATATGAAAGAAAAATTTCAGTTGTCCTCAGCAGAATCATGGACATCAGCCCTCGGACTTTTTATGTTCCATATACTACACATTCCCTAAACTTAGTTCTTATTGATGCTGCACAATCCTGTCTGGAAGCTGTGGAATTCTTCGATATTTTACAGCAAATATACAACCTCCTTGTATCCTCAACTCATTGCTGGAAAGTCTTGAAGAAACGTGCGCCCTGTATAATGGCCAATCCCTTAAGTCAAACACGGTGGGAAAGTCATATTGATGCTGTTACTCCATTTAGATATTAAATTGAAGAAATATATGCCACTCTGCTGGAGTTGTCGCTAGCTGAAATAACTGGTACATTAACCAAGAATCTTGCCTTGAGTCTGGAAAAAAGAGTTATAAGTTTGTTGCTCATAGCTTTGTTATTTGGCACTTTATTCATAATTACAATGTTACAGAATAAAAATACCCATGTGTCAAGTGCAGTGGAATCGATTGACGAAACAAAATAAGATAATAGTAGAAATGAAATCAAACAAGGGATTTCAACAGCCCCTGGTTGATGCACGTGCAGCAGAATTTTCTCAAGAATCAGAAGTTCAACCAATGATAAAAGATGTATAACTACGAATCACAAGACGAAGCTCCTCCAAAGAAGATTCAAGCAAAGCTTCTATAATTTCACGTCACAAACAAGTCTTTGCGGAACATTTCAAACTCTACAAATGAAAGATTTGGTTTTCATCTAACATGAAGAAAGCGAAACAGATTGAAATCTTAGGCATGTGCAAAAAATAACTTCAAATATCTCTGAGTGACGGTGTTCCTAATGATGCAAATAGTTTCCAACTTCACCAATTAATATTAGTTATGTTAACTCTAATACCAGTTAAAGTGACCAACTTGTTTAAATCTGAATAGTATTGCTGAAAATTTTCCAAATCTTTCAGTGGCACTGAGGAATTTTCTGATTGTGCCACTAACTGTTGCTGCTAGCGAGAGAAGTTTTTCTAAGCTGAAACTTATCAAAATATACCTGCGATTCACCATGTCCCAGGAGTGACAAGTTGGCTTAGCAATTATATCAATTGAACAGATAAAAAGGAAAGAAAAATTATTTTTTGAACAGAATCTCTTATATCCTGTTAAAAAATTAACTATTTAAAAATAAATTTTTTTGAGTATATTATTGTAGTTTCAATACGACCAGTATACAGTGTGCCCGCTAAAGTCCGTTGTCACCCTAATAATTTCTGAACGGCAAGAGCTATACTCATAAAAGTGGGGTCTAGGTATAGTAAAGTTGCCATGTGGTTAGCAAGGGAACCGCTTATAGCGCCACCTGGCGGCAAAATCCGGAGTTAGCGTTCTTATCTCAAAACCGGTTTGTTATAGTGTTACGAACATGGAATGTCGCTTCCCAGCAATGTTAGTCTTACGGTTGGGAAGAGAGTTTTACAGGGATAAGTATGGAATGACCCTGACCAGGGCGACAAATCGAAGATTCCAGAATCCTTTTCTCGATATCTCTATTAGGAGAGGAGATACGCTTGATGCGCTAGATAATCCCATGTGACGTACGGCCTGTCTGGCAGAGTATAAAAGGACCGCGCTTGGATCACAGAGGAGTAGTGTGTTGATCGACTGGAACGTCTTTGGAGTTTCGTCTGGAGTGCGAACTGGAAAGCCGGTTAGCTTATCGCTATTGAAAGTGCTGTTACTGTTATTGCTAGTGAATTGTTGTCTGTGTGTGTTGCTAATCTGTATAAGGGGCATTGTTCCTGTTACTTGTGCTACGTGTTTTTCTTGCATATTTGTGAATAAACCTTCATTCCCATTATCCTGCGTATTGGACTGTTTTCATCATATACCCACAGAATGATTTTTGTTACAATGTACTATATGGAGGAGAAGGGCAAGTTAGAGGTAAATGTTGATAGCAGAGAAGGGGAAGTATCAGCAAAGTTGAGAACAGGAATCCACCCTGAGAGAGAGGTGAGAAGCCGAAGCCAATCGAGTAAGCAATAATCGTAGCCAAAAAAAGAAAAGTAAGTCAGAGTGCTCCTAGCGTTGATTGATCAATTTCCTTCTGATTCTGTGTCACTGTCAAGCTTCAGCGTAAGGTCAATTAGTAATATCCAATAAAGACTTCTGGTGTATTTACTCTAAAAAAGAATATAATTTTTGACAGGATCTGTATTATAGTCAATTGCATGTATTATTATTGCTGTGGACTTTGAAGTATTACATGAGACAAGAATAAGGATTTGAGTTTTACCCAAATCGACATCAAACTTTTATTGTACCTGTTGACAATGTTACGTGTTAAATAAGTTACAGTTAGGGAAAACAAAACCTGTCGTAAAATCAATAATTTTTTCCGAGAAGAATACGTTAAGCATAAAGGTAAGAATGTCGATAAAAAAGATGTTTATAATGATGGAAGCTGTAAAATAAATGTATATTTTATAAGAAAAATTTAAAACAAGCAAATCATATATTAGTATTCAGGACTTTGTACTTAATTCTTGACGTGAAAACATCTTTCCGCTCGTTACAGTGATAGACGGTCAAACTTTCTTGTGCTACAAAATACCGTCAAATTTGAATCGCTAATGACTACGAGACTAATAATGCGAAAAGAACGGTTGACCCTACAACGGATAGATCATATCTGCAAGAGTTTTTCGCATTGTATTTGTTTTGCCTGTGACGTCATCGTACCAGTGTAGGCGCATGCGCATGATTGTTACGAATTAGTTTTATGTAAGGTTCTAAATAAGTGTAGCGTGGAAACACGTTTAGCTAGGAGGTTGATTCTGGTGTCATTTTAAAGAGCTTGAGGAGAATTACTAGGACACAAAATGAGACAATAAAAATATTTATCAGAATATAAGTAAAAATCGGTATTAAATTGAAAATTTCAAACTCCGCATGTTTTTTGATTATAACATGCAGAGTTTTCTTTCGAATTGTACGAAACTTAAGAATACTTGGTAATACGTAAAAGAAACATTGTATTAAAATTTGATTTCAAAAATTTGAATATTATGGGAAATACGAGCATTTGTAGTAAATAATATTTTATTGCGCATACGCGAAATGTAGTTCTATATACTGTCAACAGATGGCAGCATTAAAAACTACTCTAAATAAAGCATAAGAAAGGCGCAGTTCGGGTCCGCGCCTTAGATTTTTCGTGAAAACGTCGGGATAAAATCAGAAAACAAGTATTTCTTACTAATATGTAATTAAATTATCAATCTCTTTAATACAATATTTACACAGAGTAGTATAATGGTTACAAGATAGATAAATCACAAGTTTATCGCATGTAGCAAGAGTATGTGGTAGCTGTGGTCTGTTTAAATATTGTATTAAAGAGATTGATAATTAAATTACATATTAATACGAAACACATATTTACATATTTTCACGAAAAATCTACGGTGCGCCTTTCTTATGTTTTATTTTTTTGTAGTGAGTCAAAAATTTCTTGACGGAGTGAAAAAGGAAGTGGACGTTGAATCAATACGCTACTCTCTTATGTAATATCACAGTTTATTTCAAAAACAACAAATTTTCTTTGAGTCCATTACAGAACGCGTCAGCAAGATTCACAGCACTGGCCATAATATACATTGTTCAAGCTTTAACAATATGCAGTCACTGACAGACGAGAGTGCGTATACATATTTCTTCGTGAGAACTGAAAAGGAAGTATTCTCTTAAGTCTCCTAACACTAGGTGAGGTTTTACAGAAAGCTGGTTCTACTCGGCCCTTCTACTAGTAGAGGAGTTGGCACACTACGAAAGCAAGGGAGCGTACATCAGCGAACAGCAAAAATAGCCTACAGAACTAGTTAATATATCAGTTAAGAGGATGCAGTTTTGCCGGTTACTGAGACGACAGAAACAGATTTCAGAGTAACACTCAAAATGGTTTTTGAATCCAAAAATGGAACGCAAATTAATCTGTGCCGATGTAGCCGAATGGATAAGCAAAATTAATGAACAGGCACGTCTTGCAGTACAACTAAGGTTTAAAGAATTTAAAATTATGGGACGATGTAATTTAACTACAGTTTTACCGAAGAATGATGGCAATACAAGATATTATCTACATTTAGAAACGAGAAGCAAAGTGCTCAATCTAACTCTCTGGCCACTGAATCAGAAATCAGTTTACAAAAAGACGCCTTTACAGAAAGGCCTGTAGATGAGGCCTTTAGTCTTCACTACAGCAGGTACGAGTTTTGGCATGTCTTTGCTTGAATGATCTACGTCTAAAGACTAGCAGGCACTTGGCAGAACAGTTTTTTAAAGAACTGACATTCAACAGGTTGAAACCTCTTTTAAAATCATTTCTACCGGATGCCACCTGCTCACCAATAAATTGTTACCTTCTGGAAGTTATGCGATTGCTTGACGAATTCTTTTTCCACGATTGGGTGTCTAAAAAGCTTTGCATATCCACCTGCATAAAAAGTCACAGTGACTGCGAGAAAAAAGGAGCATTACTGTCTCATTTCTGATACATGAAGCTAATAAAATCTGGATGTGAGTAGAGTTTATTCCATTTCTTTTTCTTGGACAACCAATATCAAACGTGAATAAAACATGGCTTGTTTTGCATTATTTACTACAGTAACATTTTTAACCCTTTCCGGCGCAAGGTATAAAATTTTTGAAAAAAAATGCAGAACATCATGGGTTTAGTTTATTGTCTAGACATAGAATCTACAAAAAATCATTTTAACTTGCGTCATTCCGAGGGGAGGGATCGTCCCCCTTTGGGGTCACCCCATACGAGGACACCATCGGAGACACGCATATTGATACACTCACAAATTAATATTGAATCTCACACAAGATCATGAATTAATACTTCAAGAATATTGAAGGAAAATGGACGAGTGAATTTGCTAAAGTTGTAAACGTAACGAACTGAAAAAAATTGGGGTATTTTTAAATATATATCTATTCCAAAATGAAAGCGATATTTTATAGTGCTGCCATCTACATTCGAAGAGGAGAACTATTAGCTGCCTTTTTCTGCAATTTTCCGGGTTTCAAAGTGGAAAGGGACTTTTTTAGAAAATTTTAAAATTGGTGTCCTCATTTGTGACCACCGCGTCGGAAAGGATTAATACATTTTTTATTTCTCTAGACAACTTTTGGAGGTAATTGGCGCAGCTTCATAGTTACACAAATACTTGAATTTAGATTAAATTAAATCATAATTATGCAGGTATCAGTGATTAATTTTTACCTGATTCTAGACGTACATTAATTTTACTCTTCCTTTAATCAGATCAGTTTTAAATTGTCCACAATATTTCAGCACAGAAACCAGGGCAATGCAATTTTTAGAATGACTAAGATATCCTAAATGTTAAAAAAAATGTTTGCTTAAAAGGCTTTTCTTCTTGTGTCGAACTATAATGAGAATTGTGCTTCTTAAATGGACCGTTTGGTTCACACATGAAATGCCACAAAGGCTTTTAGTTACACAGGTTCTTCAGGGCAAACTAGACACATGTTAATTTTTTCTAAATATTTATAGCATTTTCATTTTTGGAAGAATGTGGAATGGCATGAACTTTTTTAAAAGTGCGTTTTTAACAAAGTAGATTTGTTTACTGTCTGTCTGTCACGGGAACTCAGCCCGCCAAGTTGTCTCGTTGACGGTGGTCGCTATAGAAACAGGTTATCGTAGGAGGAATCCATTTCGAGTAGGTAGAAGTTAACGAATGATGTACATACTCTTTTTACCCCCTCAAACTGGCACGAAGAATAGAATAAAACTCCGACTTCCGTCGGATTCCTCCTTTTCGAAATGGATCTTCCCTAACATAACCAGTTGCTATAGCGACCGCCATCAACGAGACAGCTTGGCGAGCAGAGTTCTCGCGGCGGACAGACAGTATAAATTCGAATTCAAACTAAACGATAGTTTTCTTCATATAGGTAGAATTGCTTAAACTTTTCATATGCGCGCCAGAAAAAGTTTATACCTTTTCATTTTCTTTTGACACATTTTTTAACGACTTTTGATGCAGATACATGCTCGGAAATGAAACGAACAAAAGAAGCCTCAATGCATAAAAATTAAAATTATCAAACGGTATATTTTTTGATAAACTTTCTGAGGTGTTTTAAATACATAATACCACAAAAGAATTTGATACCTTTGTGGCTCCAAAAGTCATCTATGCCACATGATGTGGGATCGAAACACAGGAAAGGATAAACGGAACCTCTTATTCCTTGACAATGAGTAAGCTTAAAGAGAAGTTTAAAATACATGTTAAACTACATTATCGTAGGGCTAACGTCAAAATTTCTAATTCAGTGACCAGGCGATAATTTCAGGTACACTCGATTCTTTTTTTACTAACGTTTCAGTAAAGTATATAAAGTCATTTTTCGTACTTGTATCTATATTTCTATACAAAATATCAAAATAACGTGTTTAAAACATGAATAAATTAAGATTGAATGCGACTTTCATATAAATTGTTGAAGTAATATTTCGATGGTGCACATGCATAAAAAAATAGATAACAAAAATTATTTTTACAGACACTATTTTTTGCCTCACTCATTCATTTTTTTTTAAACTTTAGCCAACTTCCAATCAAATTTAGTTGATACATCTAGTTTAGCTTTTAAAATAATAACTTTGCCCTTTGGATGTATAATTTATAAATTACATATTTACATGCAATTTTAAAAATAAGTTATTAATTTGAATGAAAATAATCAACAAATATCAATCAGTAATTGAATTAAAATTTGTAAATAGTAATCAGTGGCTGAATTATTAGGCAATAATCACAAAATATAAGCTAAGCAATAAAACTTGTTTTAAAAGAACGAATTTCTAAAAATTGGCAGTGATATAAGCTTAAAAATATCTACTTAATGAACACCATCACTAAACGTCGTTCTTAATCAAAATTCGTTTTAGAAGACTTGAAATAAGTGAGAAAACAGAAAACAGCTTTCATTTTAGCAATTTATCGAGAAATAAATATCGATTCACAACATTTCTTTTTTTTTCTCAAGTCATTCGTATCACTCATTCAATATTTCATCCCAGGAACAATAAACACATACAGGGTGATTCAAAAGAATGTCATGGTCTGGAATCATTTTATTCCACCTACTGTCTGTTTTCAGAAACGGAAATTCTCCGTGCTTCTGCGCATACTCCAGTCTGCTTTAATTTCCTCAAAATAGGAGGAGATGAAAGATAGAGGAGGAGATGTTTACTTTTTATTAAGTTAATTATAGAAATGTTACAAAGTTTCGATTTAAATCAAAATGATAGAATTCAAAAAGAAAATGAATGTGAACATCGGAAAAGAATAACTAAAAGAAAAATGCACTTAACAAAGAACTCCGGAATTGCGTTCTTCTTACTCATCGGCGTAATGGAAGAGTTTTCTGATTTGTTTATTTTGGTTTCACAGAACTTCCGTGGTGAGGGTTCACTTCCGTTTTCTAGTAACCTAATTTAAGCGATCTCAAAATCCAGTTGGATTCCATGTCAAGAGACAAATTCGAATTAATTCTTTCTTGAGTACACAAAGCGCCCAAAAGAGCGATAAAGAATATGGCAATCTTTCCACAAAATTAGGCTCTTATTTTAAGTAAACATTGATCGCTACAAAAATAGAAACATGAAATTTAATATTTTCAAAGTATCTTTAAGCCATAACATTAGAAAACACCACGTTAAACATTAATTAATATCTTCAAACAGAGTGTTGAAATTTTCAAGGTTCTCATTGACTTAACATTATCACCGGAAGTTGATGGGTAAGGCGGAAGTCCTACTTTACCCCAAATAAAAAAACAGAAAACTCGTCCATACCCCTCTACAGAGTAAAATTTTCCAAGAGTGATAGGCGCGGGTTTATGAAACGAACAGTAGATATTGCCAAAAATTAAAAATGCAGCGTAGTTGGAAAAATACATTTATTTCACGCAGCGTATTATCTTCAATGCTTGGCTTCTAAAACAGTAGCTATTCTAGGGCAGCGATGAATAAAATAAAATACGCACATTAATTATTCTCAGGAAAATCATAATAGTAATGATAATGATAAAGCTTTTTGTTCTTACGTGGTTTGTCATAAAAAATATTGGAAAAAAATCTTCAGTAAAAACAGTAATAAATAAAACCGATAAGTGTTACATGTGAAAGAATTTATATTTGAGAACAAAAACATCTGGTAAAATTAATCGAATTTTAAATATATATATAATTACATCATTAAAAGCGGAAAAAAGTGTGCCAAAAATATGAAAAAAGTGAAGAAAGGCGATGTAAAGTATTCAGAATGATGATGCATTAAACATAATTCCTTTGTCCAAGAAATTCAATTTCTGTGTTAATGGAATAAAGTGTAAAGTAGTAGAATACTGATTCATAAATGATACAATGATGATACATAAAACGCTGTTCACTTCCTTTGTTGAAAGAAATAAAGTGTAAACTATTTAGAATGATAAGGCACAAAAAGAAGACGATCCATAAATCAGAATTCAATTCCCGTTGTTTTATGCCTGTTTTAAGTTTGTAGATAATTGCTATCTTTTTGAACTGCATGGATTTCTTACAGAATCTAAATGAAATTTAAGTACTTCCAAACCACGACGATGATTTAGAATCATCTTGTTAATGAAACCTTGATCCACTTTCTTCAACAAATGTTCCATAAATTTGCTAAGCCTTATTTTGAGATGTCTTGGAATCAAAAATATGAATGATGAAAGTTATGTCACAACAACAATCAGCAAATACATTCAGTTGTACATGAAATAAAAATAATTGTTCAAATGAAAGCATGAATATACATATTTACAAGATCAGATAAATGCGTAATGCATGTTTGTGCAACGATATGACCAACGAAAGTATGAGGAATTTTATCAGAAATTATAATTCACACTGTTTCTTTCTATGAGTTGAAAGCTGGTATATGGATAGAGCAAGTAGTGTTTTAGTTGAGTCAGTGTGCACACATTATAATACAAACACTGATGGTTAAACTTTGAGGAAAACATTTTTGGAAGCTATCTCTACGAGATAAAAGTACATTGCTGAGCAACAACATTTCCTTTCAATTACTGTAGAATCTGGATTATTCAAGCTTCGATAGTTTTTTATTTAAACACTTTTCATTTAAAATGAACCTACTTTTATTCAGATAAATTTAATATCTTCTTAAACAAAAGTTTTTGTTCAGTTTGTTAGGTAAGGATAAAATAGATTTTTAGTTTAGTTTAGTTATAGTAACGTCCCGTTTTGAAGCGACACCAGGATAGAATATAATGGCAATGTTTAGTGTCAAAAGAGTCACATTCGCTAGCATAAGAGTAGAGATTAAAATAAATTATGCAAGCCAACTGCCTGTTCTCAAGAACAAAGTATGGCAATTGTTTTCTAAGGCTGAAGTTACGAATTTTTAGAGTAAACATTCTTTGTGACGCTGCTCAAGTCCAAATTATTTAAATGAGTGAAAAAAGTTAGACTCGATATTTTGGGTATTCCAACAGAACCGACTAACTTTATCAGAAATTTTACTCTTGAGTGAGAAGCTATGGAAGGAAATAAACTGTGTTAGCTTCAAAAAATTCGTGTCATTTTAAAGAACAGGACAGAAAAACAGGATCTAAGTCCAGATCACGAATGCTCCAGTCTTGAAAGAAGAAATCAGAAGAATACTTTAGATGCGAATTCTTTTAAATGATTTGTTTTTGGAATCATGATTTCTAGGTTTTTTTTAATCTGTGAAATATTAAAATTCGTAACTAATAACACCAGTCTTTTATGGCAACTTTGGTCATAAAATCTTAGTGAATTTTACTAATGCGCTCACTCGTATGAGTATTTTTCAGAATATACCATGTATGCGTTATCCGGAATTTGCTCTTCACCTCATTTGTCAGAATAATCGAGATTCTACTGTATTACAAAACAAAAGGATTACTGTCATTTAAATAGCAATCAAAAGTCAAAACTATCAATATTATCGTTCGTAAATATTTTCACCTGCACCGGTTGATTGAAACATCAGGAGAATATCTGATGATTCAAATTCGCAAAATTATGAAGAGAATTTGAAAAGATTATTAAGTATCTACATATTCTTAAATAAAAACAGTTCGCAAATTAAAATAAAAATATTGCCAGTACTTCGTTGTCAGTCAAAACATCAGTTCACATGATGTAGCTTAAGGTATGAATTTTCATTCGAAAAAGCTAACTGATAAAAACGAAAGTATGAAATGGAATTACGAAGTTAGAATTAATGTCTAAACGAAGGTATTTAAATGCAAACAAAATTCGCGTCATTATTTGAAATAAGCAATCATATCATTTTTTCCATACCGAAAGACTTTTTTTAAATGTCTGATATTACGCCATCTCATAAATTACATTTAACCTATGTACTTTTTGAAAGAAAAACAAAATTCAGATTACTTAGAAAATAAAATAATTTTTCAACAAAAATAGAGGATTTCGCTTCGAGTTGAAAATATTATCTCTTAATTCACAGAAATGGAATGTATTTGCAGCATGACAAATAACAAGCTGGTTTAAAAGCATCAAACCTACAAAAGGATGTTGCGAAAGATAAGGTTTAATAAACACGAAGAACAAAAAAAAAGAAAAGAAATTAATCATGACTGTACTGCTCTTTCCTTCACACACTGGTTTGATGCAAAGTGTATTCTTTCTCCTTTTTCTTATTAAAAAACGAAAATCTCTTCGAAAATTATTCTCTTTCACACTTCCAATATAAAAAAAATTATATTTCTTGAAGAGGAGATTCATGACTATTCTTTTAACAATACAAAATAACAAGAACAGTTTATGAAAAAGATTTTTCACGATAACTATTCTTTTAACAATATATTTAAATAACATTTACAACCAGGAAAAACAGTTTTAACATTTACTAAGCAAAGAATAGCAGACATGAGCCTTATTTTGCACAGTCTAACCTTGGAACATAAAGCAAATACCCAGTCTCAAAGAACCTCTGGCAATTTCTTCAATCAGCTTTCCAAAAGGGTCGTATCGTATCATTTGGAATTTGTTTCCCATTTGAAATGGAACACCATTCGAATATAAATATTGAGAAATATCGCTTGCAACTGTTGCATAGCTGTAAAGGCTACAGCTACAAGTGGCAGCAAGACCAAAATGGCTGTTTTGGTCTGAAGAACTGTTCGCCAACCAAGAGTTTGTTGCTCCAGAAAAACTAAATAAGAACCCCGAATCAAACCCAACCATTTTCGGGTGCCGCGCTTATACGAGGTCGGGAAATCCT
Organism: Araneus ventricosus; assembly: GCA_013235015.1. Classification (NCBI taxonomy): domain Eukaryota; kingdom Metazoa; phylum Arthropoda; class Arachnida; order Araneae; family Araneidae; genus Araneus; species Araneus ventricosus. Next base: position 322,074 of record BGPR01000788.1, on the reverse strand, counting down.
GTTGTTCTTGCTGAGGGAGAGGTGGTTGGAATTGCCCGACGGTGACGTCACAATGCAAGATGGATGCGAGCGGGAAGAGGAACGAATATTGCATATTCGAAAGTCTGTTTGGCCAGGTAATATGGTGGATAGAAAGTTCTTTGCATTTCTTCTTGTTAGCAGACGTACAGACAGTACCTGCGAAAAAGAGTGGAGACATCTTATTATCCTTTGTATATTATCCTTATGGACGAGTTTTCTGTTTTGTTTATTTACATTAAAAACTTCGATTTCCGCTTTGAAGATTCCATTGACTTAGCATTACACCGGAATTACGTAGTTACCGCATTTTAATGTAAATAAACAAAACAGAAAACTCGTCCATATACAACCATTGCATATTATCCTGATTCATCGCTTTGTTGATGTTCTCTACGATATTGCAATTTTTGCAAACTGAATGTTCTTCATACTGTTTTGGATGTATTATAATAAAATTTTGAAAGAGTTAAAAAAAATCATGAAAGTTTCTTCATTACGAGTTCCCATGGCATTATTAAAACCTCATCGAATTCCTATACTTGTATACTCTGAGACAACGATAATTCGAACTTTTTCATTCTGCCTTGAGTATCAAGTTATGGAAGTTTAACTTCTCTTGAGTTTGTTTTCATTTTATATAATTTTACAAAAATAAACTGTTTCATAAGCTATTTGAATTTCGAAACAGCAATTATAAAAGAAGGCATTCTGAAAGGCAAGGTTTAAAAACCGACTCACAATATTTTATGCATTATATTCGAATTATCTTTCACGATAATTTAATTTTGATTTCACAGTTTCGAAGTAAAACACTAGATAATCGCTTTAAAAAATTTAATCAAGATATTAGAAGCTTTCTAAATAGAATAGAAATAATTAAAAAATTACTTAAAATATAATGGATAATTAATTTTGCCAATAAACTGTTAGCTATCGTCAATTTCTTGACAAGTAGAGATATATCAAGTTTTTGTGTCGAGTTCAGAAAGTTTTGCTGCGAACTGAAATATTCTTAATACGTCGCTTAACAAGCAACACCACCTTCCTCAATTTTTTGAAATTTCAAAGAGGAAGAAATTAATCAATTTTTCGCAACTAATAATTGATATTTCTGAATTCTTTTAACTTCTGATATAAACATGAGACAACATGTTCCTATCAGATGTGAAAAAAAAAATTCAGAAATATTCGTTATTCGTTGCGAAAAATTGAGTATTTTCTTCTTCCTTGAAATTTCAAAAAACTGAGATAGGTATTGTTTGTTAAGCGACGAATAGTTAGAATAATTTCCGATTATAACACATGTTCAAGATTGTGGTTCTTAATTGGAATAAAGTTCTTCACAATTTCTGCGATTTTTTTTCCTTTAAAAAAAAGCATAGCACAAGAAATGAACACACATCCCGTTGCAGGTTAAATTTTTTCATTGGCACTTTCTCTTCAGGAATTAAATAAAGAAATTAACAGTGCCGTAATATACATAATAAACACACAAAGCCAATATTCTGTACAGTTTTTGAAAAACGTTTCTTTATCCGGCTATTAATTTGAAAAGGAAAAAAAAAAATAAATGCAAAAATAGTGATTTCTTAGAAAATCGCATAACCATAATTGAGATGGCCAATAAAATTAAGTTAATTAATTGCGATTTTGAAATATTACCCTCAAGGTGCAACACCAAATAATGCGGTTAGAAAATTTCCTGTTTACCACAATAATTGCAGATCCAAAGAAAAGCAAAAGCATGCTCCACCACTTTTCTGCGATCCACTTTTTCAAGATGGCTACGCCTTCAGGCGACATCAACAGATTGCGCAAAGTTGCTAACGGTCCCGATGGGTCAATCTGTAAACAAATAAACATTTGAAAAACTTGTTAAAATCTACTTCCGTACATAGATCAGAAAACCAGATTTGCAGCATTTTTTTCGTTGCTATAATGTGAAAGAAACTTAGTAAATTTATTAATTTTTAATCTAACATGAAAAAAAAAGAACTTCAAAGGATCTCGATTTACATTTGGATTCTGCATCAATAGCGATTGTAATTTTTCTAGAAATTTCACTAATTAATTGGCTTAGTTCTACTTCTAAAAAGAATGGGGTCAATTCAGGTTCGCACAGAGGCGAATCCAGGATTTTGATCTGGGGAGAGCTGAGGTCATAAACATTTTGCATCGTCGTGGCGTCTCGCAAATATTAATCGCTAATGTCAACTACCAAAGTTATCGAATATCAAATCTCGTGTTTATGTCAATCAAAACACTTTACAAACTTTACTCACCTGGCAATAATAATCACAAAGAACACTACAATACTTTCGATAATTTAATAAAAATACAATGAAATAACTAGTTAAAAAATGTTTCCGACCGCGTTAACGCTATAAGTGCGAGTGGTCTCCCCTAAACTTTATCGTATACTCCCTAACACATGTGGAGGAAAAAGAAGCAAAAGGCAGTAAAACGCATCAAGCAGTCTCGAGCACAGTTGGAAAAAAAAAGTTGTAATAGAAAATCTCATGTATATTGCCAGAGTGCTTAAAAATAAAAAAAAGGCATGAAAAACAGAACTGATGAATCAATTGGCACTAACTTTTGTTTTGTTTATAACAACTACTTTCGTTTCTTCCAAGTGAAAATAATGCAAAATCCACTAACAGAAAAAAATGCATTACCCATGACAAAATAAAACTAACCGTAAATTAAATAAGCAACTTTTTTCGAGAAAATCTTTCTTGGTAACTGACTATAAATCACCGAAATGAAAGCGAAAGACAGATCAAGATGAAACGAACAGAATTTGGCAGTGAGCTAAGACGTAGTATGGTGAAATAGAATCGGAAGCAGAAGTGATTTCGCAATAGGGTTAGTAAGACAAGAAAAACCAAATTTCGAATTTGAACGCCTTTTTTTTTTAACCGATTGACAGAAAAATTGGACACAAATCTACAATTTAGGTTAGAAAACCATATACAAAATTTTATTTATCTAAGTAATTTTGTTAAGAAGATATTGTATTTAAATGTATGTGATTATACAGACCGACAGACAGTCAACCCTTTGACGGGTTTGTCCGAAACTTTTATACTGACCTACATTCATGATGATAAAACTGTGTACCAAATTTTATCCATCTAGTTATTCAGGTTTTTGAGTTATAGTGTTCACATGAAAGTGGACAGACAGACGGACGGACTTCTCGTGGACGGATTTTGTCCAAAATTTGATAGAAACCTACAAATTGTGTGTAAAAATCACATACCAAATTTCATCCCCGTGGCTCTAATAGTCTTCGAGTTATCGTGTTCACAGACAGACAGACATAATTCCAAAATTGTGTTTTTCGGACTCATGGACTCGGTCTAAAACGTGGAAATTCGTCAAAATCTCGAGTTCGAATTTTTTGACGATTAAAATACTTTCTCTTTGTATACTTCGTATAAGAGAAAGTAAAAAGCGAGAATATTTTCCAGCTTCTCAAGCCAGAAAGCTATGCTCCCAAGCATTATTTAAGGAGTTAAGAAGACACAAGTGTAATGATTTTTAAAACATCAAGGGAATTCTGGTTTAGCTCTGAGGAAGGCTGCAGCTCATGGCCCCAGTTCGTCACTGGGCTCTCGCATGATGATCGTAAAATGATCAGCTCCAATTCAGCTTTGGAATCTACTGTGTATCAATTGCTGGTCATAGCGATGCGAACATTCTTTCACTGATTGAAATAATTTTTTTTTTTTGCTTCATACTTTCGTCGATAATAGAATTCTGGTTCGCATATTAAAACTCAAATTACGTTTTTTAGTTCATTGAAATTCGTTCTTAAACATTGTATAGTTTGTTTAATATCGTTTTTCTGGTTACATTAGAGTAATTTGTTTTCAATAACATTATTACAGTCTAATCTAATACTTTTTAGAATTTATAATAGATTTAATTAAATTTACTTAATGTATTTATCAGATATATATTTTTATCTTTCACAAATTAGTTAATAAATATGTATATGAATGTATCGGTTAGCATTATTAGACCTGAAAGAACGCAGAATACAGTAGCCTTGAAAATTTTCCTTCGAATTTTAACAGACCATATTTTTAATAACTCAAAATTGTTAAGTAGAAATTTCAGTAATATTACATGAATTGACTCCATCGGAGTTATACCTCAATCTCCACATACGATGAGAGTTTTCTTAAAAAAATAAGACATATTTCAAAATGAAAAAGCATTTTATAGACGATAAAGTGAATCATATTTATTTCAAGTACATTTATGAAAGATTCATAAGCCAAACTCCTATAACACTGCAATAAAAATCTAAAACTTTCTACGAAATAAGAGGCTGACTAGAAGTAAGACACAATTTAGTATATTTTGTTACAGACGCCATTTTATCGCTTCTCATCTCATGGACATTTTTTCTCCTTTATTTAAAAATTCTTTTTTAAGTAAATGGTGAGTATTAACAATAGCATAGTTCACTAAAACTTTTGCCACAATTGGATAATGAAAGTAGAAAACATCTTAAAGATCGTTAAAAATTCTAAACGAATTTTTATTTCATAAGACATAACGAATACTATAAGTTATTTCTAACATTCGTTTAAAATTTTTAACGATCCTTAACACGTTTTCTACCTTTATTCTTCAAGTGTGGCAATCCATCAAACACAAAATTTCGACTTATTCTCGAAAATAACAAACTAATCATGATGTCATCTTAATTAATTTATCTGAAATAAATATTTATTAAAATAGTATGATGATGACACGAAAAGGTAATTAACAGTAAATATATTGTTTAATAGCGTAATAAACTTACACAAAGTGAATGATCATTAATGTAAAGATGTCGCCGCATGAAATAGTTTACTATAAATCGATAATAAAAGTTGTTTACACAGATCTGACTTCTTATAAAGCAATTGAATTCAGTAGGGAAGAAAATAAGCACAGTAATTTTGCCTGTTGATACATAAAATGGTTGACTTAACAACTATATAAAGATTAAGAAATGAAAAATGCATTTCACCATGTTTACATATGACAAAGAATCTTCTCTTCATTAAAAAAATTCCAAACAAAATTCTAGAAAAATTTATAGTATATATAGTGTACGCCATGGCTTTTTAATTCTCTGATGTAGTTTTAGACAATCAGTTTTGGAAGAGAGAAAACGTGATCACGTTTTGATACAGTAGAACAAAATTTCTTTGTTCATATGCAATATATTTTTATGTTCATAACAATCATAAAAATATATTTATAGAATATAGACAGCATAAAATATCCTGCAATCATTTTGTGTACCTCTCTACACGACTGGTGCACATCACAGTAGCCATTGTAATTATCACATGGGGCACCTGGTTTCGCATATAAATTTGGAACATCGTAGGGTGGGAGGTTCCATTGAAAGGAAGATCTATAGAAAAATAAATTTAAGTCATTTAGCATTTTATGAGTTGCAAGAACAAAAAAAGAGAATAATAATAATCTTATATTTATAAAACAGAGTGTGTATCTCCGTGTTTGTTCCTTATACAAATATACCGGTTTTGTCCAATCTTGATGAAATTTGGCACACGTGCTCTTCAAAACGAGAGAAAGTTCAAAGTCAACTTTTCAATACCCAAAAGTTGGTTAAACTTTCAGTTAATTAAACCTTAAGCAAGATTTTGGCGTTTTTCGGAGATATCTTCCGAATATATTATCTCACAAACACCATTTTTACACCATCTTAAAGTTGAAAAAATTAGCTTTTCAGTGACACCAATTTCATTTCCGTGCATTTTTCTCTATTTTCAATAAATTTTTCAAAAATAATTTTATACACAAATATACGGAGATTAAACACATCAGGAAGAATAATATAGACGAAAAATTGTTACCGGAACAGATTAACAGAATTCTGACTGAACACTTACAAAATGTTTAAAAAGAGGAGATTCACAGATGATTAACAATTCATATCAGGAACAACTATTGATTTGGTCCACTTATGCCATTTTTGCGGGAATTATTTTGAATAATCTTTACTTTTGCAAGAGTGAACATATCATAGTGCTCATAATTTCCTGTCTCCTACAACGTTTTGATACTAAAAGTCTAGTCAACGGAGGGTTTGAAAAAAAATATGAAATCATATAGTTTTGAAAATTAGTACACATGTTCGTGAGTGACTTCTGATGAACAAAAAGTCCTCGGTCCTGGGGGAAGCTCACGCTGCGTCTTGGATTTCATCCTATCTTTATTAGTTTTTCTTGAATATCTCGAAAACTATTCATTTTTAAAATAACAATTGATTTAACAAATTAACAAGCGTAAAATTCCCTATGAATATATGCTTTTATTATTCTTCTAGCTTTAATTGTTTCCGAGATAATGGATTTCATGCCCCTTTTTAAGTTTTTTGTAATATCTTAAAAATTATTTAATTTTCAAATTACATGTAATCAGCAAATTAAAGAGCGTAAAATTCCCTACAAATACACGCCTTTCTTTTTGTTCTAGCTTTAAAAGATTCCGAGATAATGGGTTTCAAAGTTTGCTATCGTCTTAGATTTCATCCCCCCCCTTTTTAGTTTTTCTTAAATATCTCAGAAATTATTAAAGCTAGAAGAAAAATAAAAGTATTTATTTGTAGAAAATTTTACGATCATTAATTCGTTGCATTACATGTAATTGAAAATTGATTATTTTTTGAGATAGTTAAGAAAAATTAAAAAGGGGGATAAAACCCAAGATGGCGGCAAACTTTGAGACCCATTATCTCAGAAACTATTAAAAATTAAAAGCATGTATTTGTAAGGAATTTCAAGCTCTTTAATTAGTAATTTGATGTGTCATGCTTAATTTGAAAATTGAATAGTTTTCGATATATTCAAGAAAAACTAAAAATAAAGGGGGGGGGAATAAAATCCAAAATGGCGGCGCTATCCCTCCCCTCTGAACCGGGAACTTTTAATATGTTCAACAGAAGCCTCTCGCGAACATGTGTATCAATTTTCAAAACTATACGATTTAGTGTTTTTTTTTTTTTAAATCCTCCGTTGCCTGGACTATCAACTAAGATTTTTTTCAAATTCATATATTTTGAGACCAATTATCTCCAAAACTTTTAAAGTTAGAAAAAAGTAAAAGCACAATTTTGTAGGAAATTTTACGCTCTTTAATTTGTTTAATTACATGTGATTTGAAAACTGAATAGTTTTCGAGATATTGAAGAAAAACTAAAAAATGGGGGGATGAAATCCAAGATGGCAGCAAACTTTGCGATCTATTTTCTCGAGAACTATTAAAGCTAGACGAACAATAAAAGCAAGTATTTGTAGAAAATTTTACGCTCTTTAGTTTTTTATGTCACATGTAATTTGAAAATTGAATAATTTTCGAGATATTTAGGAAAAACTAAAAAGGGGGAAGAAATCCAAGATGGCGGTGCTAGCTCCCCCTCCAGGACAGGGGACTTACTTTTAGTATGTTCATCAGGAGCCCCTTACGAACATGTTCACCAATTTTCAAAACTATATTGATTTAGTGTTTTTTTCACCCCCAATTTGGGCCTTCGTTGGCTGGACTACAAAAGGACACACCGCAAAAGGATACACTTGTACTCTGTTAGTATTTTATAATTCATAGTGGTGGAGAGACAATCTTAAATTCAACAACAACTATACAGAATTAGAAATTATGCATACAAAATTTGTTTCCATCGTTTTGAACAAATGAAATGTGAAATTTACTATGAATGCTAATGGAAAAAAATGTATAATAAAAGGAATATTTGTATTTCATATGGCATTGAGTTAATTAAAATTACTTTGTCATTTATACAGAGTGTTTCACTCCGCGCAATGTATGTCGAAACTCAACCGATGAAGCTTTAGAGGACGCTTTTCAGCAATCTGCCCCGTGTTATCTTTGTAAACATAACAACGGGAGTAATTTTGATTAAATTTCAACCAGCGAGTAATATGTTGTAAGGAGGGTGAAAATCTCGGCTGAGTGCGTAGATGGGCCATCCAGCTCAGAGGGGTGAGATTTTTATTTCCCCATAACTCTCTTACGATTGAAGATATAAAGTAAATTCGTATTAGACGAATTATCGATCATCATGAAAAACAATCTTGAAAGTGTTCCGATAGTTGCAACTGCTTAGAAGTTAGCGATAGAAATGTGATTTTCAACCCTAACATTGGCTGCTTTTTAACCTAATCTTGTAACACCTCGTTGGAATGCTCTCCTCAGTTGTATTTCCTTCAAGCTCCCAACAATATATTACTCGCCGTTTCAAATCCAATCAAATTTACTGTAGTTGTCGTTTTCACAAAATGACATGGGTCAGATTCTAGCGCTTCATCGGTTGGGTTTCGAGCATTGTACGGTGATTTGTGCTTGTCTAGTTGTGTTCTATCACTTCACTAACGTACGAGGGACATTCCGAAAGTAAGTTTCGACATGTGTTTTCGCAAGGAAGCTTTATTACAATGAGAAACGTACAAAGTCAAAATGCAAACTTTTGGCTATTTTTCCGCATATTCGCCACCGACATTGATACATTTGTCGTACCGAGACATCAATTTCAAGAAACATCCTGGTAATAATCGGTGCCCAGCGAGCGAAGGAAATTCTTCACAGCCGCCGCACCTCTTCATTGCTTTGGAAGTGACGCCCGGATAGTGCTGACTTCAATGCAGGAAAAAGGTGAAAGTTTGATGGTGCAAGATCGGCTGTGTAGGCCAGGTGATTCAATCTCTCCCATCCCAGGCTACGAATGTGTAATTTTGTGTCCCTCGCTGCGTGGGGTCTTGCATTATCATCCAAGAACAAAACCCGTCGAGGCTTATTGCCATTCTTGCAGTCTCATGTTCAGCGTGAGTACCTTCGGCACCTATCACCACCTTTTTCCTGCATTGAAGTCATCACTATCGGATTCCGAAGAAATGAAAAGGTGCAGAGGCTGTGAAGAACTTCCTTCGCTCGTTGTGCACCGATTTTTACCAGGATGTTTCTTAAAATTGATTTCACGGTACGACAAATGTATCGATGTCGGTGGCGAATATGTGGATAAATAGACAAAAGTTTTTATTTTGTTATAACATTGTACGTATGTTTCCTTGTAATTTCCTTTTCCTTGTAATAAAGCTTCCTCGTGAAAAAGCATGACGAAACTTATTTTTGGAAAGTTCCTCGTATTTATTAATTTTGAAACACCCTGTAGGCGAATTATTAATTTTGAAACACCCTGTATTCGAATTATTACTTTTGAAACACCCTGTATTCGAATTATTAATTTTGAAACACCCTGTATTCGAATTATTAATTTTGAAACACCCTGTATTCGAATTATTAATTTCAAAACACCCTGTATTCGAATTATTAATTTCGAAACACCTGCATTCGAATTATTAATTTTGAAACACCCTGTATTCGAATCATTAATGCAAATTCCCATCCTCTTTCAAACTCTTTATGAATTAGGGACTTACTTGCAGCTGAGCTCGTCTCCAGGAAGCTTGCAGCATAGCTCACAAGAGCGAGTCAGGGGATCGTGGTAGCTCCTGATGCATTGACAAGACTCTAGGCCGTACGCCATACAGATAGATCCCGTGCATTCCTGTCAATAAAAGAACACAAATTGCAAAAATACAGACGGATACTTTGGGGGTCAGGCAGACATTTGAAAGAAAAACAGCTAAACATTTTTGTTTAAATGACAATATTTTAGTTTTGTATTGATTCTAAACCACTCGGTAGATTTGCCTGAACTTCACATGCATCAAATTTTGCTACATTAAACTCATAAGCAGAAATTATCTTTCATAGACGTCATAATTAGTTAAAAAAATTACTTCGAATCCAAAAACATCTCGGACGTTCTATGGATTCTTAGAGGAATGAAAAGCGCGATATTATATTTTTAAAAAAGAATACTTCAGCTAATCGAATTTGTCAACGGATGAATACTAAAAGTAAGCAAGTTGCCTTCATTTGTAATTTAACAACTAAATAAATTCGAAACTGTTAGTGTAATTAAGAAATACATATGCAAAAATTAAAACCCACCTACTAAATTGTAATTCAAGGCAATAAAAATTCTTAAATTTATTTGGAAACTGATATAAAAAAAATTGTTTTATAAACATCTTGTTAATAACTGAATGTATTCTTCAAAGAATTTCAACAATTTTTATAAAAATATTGTTCAAAATATAACAAATTCTTCTAATTTGCTTTTGATTACAGAAAATTATATATAAGCAGAAGCAAGGCGTTGAGAATTAGAATGGGTCCCACAATTTCATCTCAAATGAGTTAGGCATCATATTTTATAAACATTGAAAGTGAATTATTTGACAGGCGCTGGCATCTATTACAGTGAAGCTAAAACTTTTTTATCCTCTCTGATTTTGTTAAGGCGGGAAAAAACAGGCTTTCCATTTCAATATGAAGCTTAGCTCAATTTAGCCTGGTTAATTTTTAACTGCGGGTTCGTCCACTCTTCCTCTCAACGTCTCATATATATAAAAGTATGCGTAGTACAATAGCTTACATACTCTTTGATTTAAATGAAGGAAGCCTGACATATAGGGTGAATCTACGGTCATGGGACAAACTTTGAGGGGTGGTACAGCTCACTAAAACTCATTCCTCACTCATATTTTGTATAGGAATGTATGGTCGGAAGTGACGCGTTGAGACACAAACACAAAAAATGAGATATATAATGAAAAGCTTTGTTTATTTACAACATCGTCGTAAAGTGCTTGTTTTTTGTAGCAATATTTACAGTAAATATTCAAAATTGCGACCACCAACATTAATACATGCTTGGTTGCGTCGAAAGAGTGATTGGACTCTCTGAATATTCAATGGGTGCAAATGTTCTTCATTTAAGACTCTCCAAACGGTGGGTTGACTCACATGTACACGACGTGCAATAGCTCTTGTACTTATGTGGGGTGTTTCGTCCGCAATGTTCAAGATGGCTTCTTCCATGTTTGAATGTCGTACAGTTCTTGTTCCAGTCCTTCCGTCACAGCTGGCGATGAATCAACCGTTTTCACAAAGGTGCCGATGCAACCACTCACGCATTTTGTGGTTCGGAATACTCCTGTTCGGAAAACGTTCCTGATAAAGCCGTAGAGCTGCTCTGTCGCTCCCCTTAGCAGCACCATTAGATGCATGTCTGCCTTCTCACTATTCGTAAAATCTCCCACCACGGCCACAAACACAGTTGCAAATGGCGTTTTCCCGCAGATCACGGATGGTCAGGCCCACTACTGCCCTCTACCCACAGCACTGCCAGCCAATCACAGCTGCCTAGTTTATGTTGCTGCTAATGGTCGCAATTTTGAGCATTTAATGTGAACATTGCTGCAAAGAAGTGCTTAGCAGAACATAAACTAGGCAGCTGTATTGGCTGGCATATGCTGTGGGTAGGGAGTGGTGGGCCGCCCATCCGCGATCTGCATACAGCACGGCTTATACATACTGTGTTTGTGGCCGTGTGGGAGATTTACGAATGGAGAAAGGCGAGGTACATGCTATCTAAGAGTGCTGCTAGGGGAGTACGCACAGCAGCTCGGCTACTATCAGAACGTTTTTTCCGAACAGGTTCGTGCGAACCACAAAATATGGACGTGGTTGCATCTTTGCACTTTGTGAAACGGTTCATTCATGCGCCAGCTCGACGGAAGGACTGGAACAAGAACTGTGCGACATTCCAAAATGAAGAACCATCTTGAACATTGCGGATGAAAACCACATAAGTACAAGGAGCTATTGCACGTCGTACATGTGATCTAACCCACCACGTTTAGAGAGTCTTAATAAAGAAATGTTTTCACCCATTAATATTTAGCGAGTCCATATTAATTGTTCGGTTACAAGGTTTACCAAGACGCTTATTACATGGTTATGCACAATTTTGAATCATTTACATGAAACATTGCTGCAAAAGAAGCACTTTACGACGATATTTGTAAATAAACAAGCTTTTCTTTTATATATCCTATTTTTTGTTTGTGCTCAACGCGTCATCCGACCATACATTCTAACAAAATAGAGGAATGATGTTTTAGTATGCTGTACCACCCCAGATAGCAATTTAATTTGCATCCAACTGCACTGCAAATCTACCCAAACTTACTGCAAGTTTGACACGACAAGAGTGCAAGTGTGAAAAAAAAGTTTGCAACCAGGATTAACTGGCTTCAGTCACCATGGGACAGACTTGCAGCAAAGCTTGCCTTGCAAACTCATTACAAGGTTATAGCAAAAACAGAGTACGAACACAGCACAGAACTCGCGATCTACCGGACGTTTCGAAGCAGAGGCGCTAACCATTCAGCAATTAAACTCTGAGAGAAAGTGTTCCTTCATGCATCATTCGATTCGATTCGTATACGATTTATTTAAAACTATTTTCTTGATTTCATTAATTTTTTTGAGTTGAGAATACGATCTGAAGTCAAAGAGAGAGCGATTTTCGCTAATAACTACATTTGCTAGTAGAATAAATTATGAAATTAGGTTCAAAAGTAATTACTTTAAAATGGGACAAAATGTATAGTTATTATTTTCAACAAACATTTACTGTTTTTTTTTCGGTTTAATTTGTTCATAAACGTTAAAATTTCAACTTAAGAAAAAAGGCGATAGTTTTCTTTAAAGTGCAGTTTATATTTAGTAAGATGGAAAATGTTTCAAATTTTTTTTTATAAAAGTTAGTTTTTAAAATTATCATTGATTTATTGAATTAATAAAAGAAAGGACGGTCCTGGGGATCTTATTATTCACATAAAATGGATGTTTTTTTTAAGAGCAGAGACAAAGATAATTCTTTGTGCTATCTTTTGCATCAAGCTTGTTTCTGAAATTTGCATTGCAAGGAGGTGGCGCTAGTTGTCGGCAGACTTGCTACAAGTTCGCTTTCAGAAGCTTGACATCATCAGAAATTTGCGATAACAAGGTAATATCAGTTATCCAAAACTTGCTGCAAAACTTGCGTGCTATCACAGGATCCCTCAAAGTTTGTTACTTATGACCAAACAGATTCACCCTATATATCAGGCTTCCTTCATTTAAATCAAAGAGTAGGTAAGCTATTGTGCTATGCATACTTTTATATATGAGACATTGAGGAAGAGTGGACGAACCCTCAGTTAAAATTAAACAGTCTAAACTGAGCTAAGCTTCATGTGAAAATGGAAAGCCTGTTTTTTCCTTGTAACAAGAGGATAAAAAAGTTTTAGCTTCACTGTAATAGATGGCAGCACTGTCAAATAATTCACTTTCAGTGTTTATAAAATATGATGCTCATTTGAGATGAAATTGTGTGATCCATTCTAATTCTCAACGCCTTGCTTCTGCTTATATATACTTTTCTGCAAACAAAAGCAAATTAGAAGAATTTGTTATTTTGAACAATATTCTTATAAAAATTGTTGAAATTCTTTGAAGAATACATTCAGTTATTAACAAGATGTTTATAAAATAATTTTTTTATATCAGGATTTCAAGTAAATTTAAGAATTTTTTGTGCCTTGAATTACAATTTAACGGGTAATTTTTTGCATATGTATTTCTTAGTGCACTAACAGTTTTGAATTTACTTAGTTGTTTAAGTTCCAAATGAAACCCAACTTGCTTACTTTTAGTATTCATCCGTTGACAAATTCGATTAGCTGGAGTATTCTTTTTTAAAATATAATATCGTTTTCACTCTAAGAATCCATAGAACGCCCGAGATAGTTTTGGATTCAGTAATTTTTTTTAACTAATTATGACGTCTATAAAAGATAATTTCTGCTTATGAGTTAATCTTGCAAAATTGGATGCATGTGAAGTTCAGGCAAATCTACCAGTGGTTTAGAATCAATACAAAACTAAAATATTATCTTTTAAACCATTTTAGCTGTTTTACTTTCAAATGTCTGCCTGACCCCCCCAAACTATCTGTCTGGATTTTTTGCAATTTTGTATTTCTTTCGTTGACAGGAATACTGGGATCTATCTGCATGGCGTACGGCCTAAGTCTTGTCAATGCATCAGAATACCACGATCCCTGACTCTCTTGTGAGCTATGCTTTTAAGCTTCTGGGGCAAGCTATTGCAAGTAAGTCCTAATTCATGAATTTTTCAAGAGAGGATGAGAATTTTGCGTGGTATTCAGGCCAGAGTGTTTAAATTAAGCCAATTCGAATACAGATTGTTTCGAAAATTAGCAGTTTCAGGCTGAGGTGTTTCAAGAACTCAATTCGAATACAGGGTGTTTTAAAATTAAATAAATTCGAATACAGGGTGTTTCAAGATTAATAATTCGACCTGGGGTGTTTCGAAATTAATAAATTCCAGATGGGGTGTTTCGAATTAATAAATTCGAATACAGGGTGTCTCAAAGATTAATAATTCAGATACAGGGTGTTTCCGGGGAATTAATGAATTCAGATACAGGGTGTTTTTAAGGTAATGAATTCGAATTCCAATTAATGAATTCGAATACAGGGTGTCTTAGATTAATAATTCGAATGTAAGGTGTTTCGAGGTAATGAATTCGAGATATGGGGTGTTTCCGAAATTAATGAAATTCGAGATACAGAGTGTTTAAGAGTAATAATTCGAATACAGGGTGTCTCAAAATTAATAATTTATTCGAATAGGGTGTTTCCAGAATTAATAATTCGAATACAAACACTAAAATTAATAATTTGAATACAAGTGTTTCAAAATTAATAATTCGAATACAGGGTGTCTTAAAATTATCTAATTCGAATATAAGTGCCAATTAATAGTCCAGTAATTTCAAAATTAATAATTCAGATATAGGGTGTTTCAAGAAATTAATAATTCGAATACAGGGTGTTTAAAAATTAATAATGAATATAATTAATAGCATTCGAATATAGGGTGTTTCGAAATTAATAATTCAGTGCAGGATGTTTAAAGGTAATAATTAAGAGGAACGTTTCGTCATGCTTTTCACAGGAAGCTTTATTACAATCGAAACATTACGTACAATATCGTAAAATACAAACTTTTGGCTATTTATCACATATTTGAAACCGACATTGATACATTTGTCGTACCTTTGAAATCAATTTGCAGAAACATTCTGGTAAAAAATATGGCAGTGATCGAAGATGTTCTTCACAGCCTATTGCACCTCTTCATTCCTTTCGAAATCCGATAGTGGTGACTTAAATCCTGGGAAAATGTGATGATGGAAGGATCTCGTTGATCATGAGACTGCAGAATGGCAATAAGCCTCTGACGGGTTTGTCCCCGGACGATGTGCAAGACCCCACGCAGCCAGAGACACAAAGAACACATTCGTGGCCTGGGATGGAGAGATTGGATCGATCGGCACACCCCGATCTTGCCCCGTGGACTTTGCTTTTTTTCCTGCATTTGAAGTCAGGGGCGTCACTTCCAAAACACCAATGAAGAGGTGGAAAACAATGAAAACTCGCTCCTTTCTTCAGTCACCGATTTTGCCAGGAGAACTCTTATGTTTGTACGACAAAATGTATCAATAATCAATGGCTATGTCTGGAAAAATAACCAAGATTCTGACTGACTTGTATTGGCCATTCTCATTGTAATAAGAGCTTCCTTCTGAAAATGTCGAAGCCCTAACTTTCGGAATGTCGCTCATTACGTTAGTGAGTATTAGACACAACTAGACAAGTACAAATCACCCGTACAATGCTCGAAACTCAACCAGTGAAGCGCTAGAATCTGGCCTGCATTTTGTAGAAAACGACAACTACAGTAAATTTGATTGGATTTGAAACGGCGAGTAATATATTGTTGGGAGCTTGGGAAGGAAATACAACTGAGGAGAGCATTTCAACTTGGTATTTACAAGCTTAGGTTAAAAAAGCAGTCAAAGTTAGGGTTGAAAATCACATTTCAATGGCTAACTTCTAGGCAGTTGCAAGTATAAGTATTTTCCAAGATTATTGATGGTGATGAATTAAAATTCTAATATGAATTTTCTTTATATCTTCAATCGTAAGAGGTTATGGGAAATAAAATCTCACCCCTCTGAGGCTGGAGTGGCTATCTACGCGGCCGAGATTTTCACCCTCCTTACAACATATTACTCGCTGGTTAAAATTTAATCAAAATTACTCCCGTTGGTATGTTTACAAAGATGGCGGAGACAGATTCTGGAAAACGTCCTCTAGAGCTTCATTGGTTGAGTTTTCGAGCATACATTCCACGGTATGGAAACACTCTGTATAAATAACAAAGTAATTTTAATTCAATGTCATATGAAATACAAATATTCTTTTTTATTATACACATTTTTCATTAGCATTCATAGTAAATTTCACATTTCATTTTATTTCAAAACAGTAGAAAACAAATTTTGTACGCATAATTTCTAATTGTATAGTTGTTGAATTTAGATTGTCTCTCCACTATGAATTATAAAATACTAACAGAGCACCGGCGTTGCTCTGTCCTTTTTCTAGTCAGTCAAAGCGAGGCCCAAATTCAAGGGTAGGAAAAACACTAGAAATCAATATAGTTTGAAAATTGGTGATTATGTTCGTGAGCTAGCGCCATAATCTTGATTCTTCCCTCTCCTTTCTAGTTTTTTTCTTCAATATCTCAATTATTCAAATCACATGTGCTATAACAAACTAAAGAGCTTAAAATTTTCTACAAATACTTGCTTTTATTGTTCGTCAACTTTAATAGTTCCAGAAAATGGATCACCCAAAGTTTGATTTGGTTTTCATCCCATTTTTTCAGTTTTTCTTCAATATCTCGAAAACTAATTCAGTTTTCAAATCATATGAACAAATTAAAGAGGCGTAAAATTTTCTACAAAACGTGCTTTTTTATTTTTTCCTTTAAAGTTTGGAGATAATTGTGAATTCTCAAAGTATATGAATTTGAAAAAAAATCTTAGTTGATAGTCCAGGCAACGAAGTTAAAAAAAAATCATATAGTTTGAGAAGAAATTGGTACACATGTTCGCGAGAGAGCTTCTGTTGAACATATAGTTCCAGATTTCAGACGGGAGAGGATAGCGCCATCTTGGATTTTATCCCCCCCCTTTTTTTTGATTTTTCTTTAATATATCGAAAACTATTCAATTTTAAAATTAAGCATGACACATCAAATTACCCCAATTAAAGAATTCTTACAAATACATGCTTTTTAATTTTTAATAGTTTCTGAGATAATAGGTCTCAAAGTTTGCCATCTTGGGTTTATCCCCTTTTTTAATTTTTTGTATATCTAAAAAATAAATCAATTTCAAAATTACATGTAATGCAACGAATTAGCCGATGGTAAATTTCTACAAAATAAATACTTTATTTTTCTTAAGCTTCAATAATTTCTGAGATATTTAGAGAAAAAAACTAAAAAGGGGGATATCTAGACGTATGAACTTTGAAACATTATCTCAAGAATCTAAAAGCTAGAACAAAAGAAAAGGCGTGACATGGGGAATTTTACGCTCTTGGTGCTGATTACGTATATAATTTTGAAGATGACATTTTTTAAGATATGCAAGAAAACTTACCCAAAACAAAATCCAAATTATCTCAGAACAATTAAAGCTGAAGAATAATAAAGCATATATTCCTTTACAGAATTTACACTTGTTGAATTTGTTAAATCAATTGTTATTTTAAAAGAATGAATAGTTTCGGATATTCAAGAAAAACTAATAAATTAGGATGGGGCTCAAGACGCAGCGTCGACTTCCCCCCCAGGACCGAGGACTTTTTTAAAATTTCGTCAGTACTCCCCGAACATGCCTAATTTTCAAAACTATATACCATATTTTTTTCAAACCCTCGTTGACTAGACTTTTAGTGTCAAAACGTTGTAGAGACAGGAAGTACAAAGCATATGATATATTCACTCTTGCAAAAAGTAAGATTATTCAAAATCATTTTAAAAATGGCATAAGTGGACCAAATCAATAGTGTCTGATAACAGATTGTCATCTGTGAATCTCCTCTTTTTTTAAAACATATTTTGGTGTTCAGTCAAATTCATTAATCATTTCGGTAACAATTTTTCGTCTATGGTAACTTCTTTTCTGATGTGTTTTAATCTCCGTATATTTGTGTATAAAATTATTTTCGAAAAAATTTATTAGAAAATAGAAAAATGCACGGAAATAGAATTGTGTCACTAGAAAAGCTAATTTTTTCAACTTTAAGATGGTGTAAGAAATGGGTGTTTGTGAGAATATATTCGGAAGATATCCTCGAAAACGCAAAATCTTGCTTAAGGTTAATTAACTGAAAGTTTAACCAACTTTGGGTATTGAAAGTTGACTTTGAACTTTCTCTCGTTTTGAAAGAGCACATGTGCCATTTCATCGTTGGACAAAACCGGTATATTTGTATAAAGGAACAAACACGGAGATACACCTCTGTTTTATAAATATAGATTATTATTATTTCTCTTTTTTTGTTCTTGCAACTCATAAAATACTAAACAGCTTAAATTTATTTTCTATAGATCTTCCTTTCAATGGAACCTCCCATGATGTTCAAATTTATATGCAGAACCAAGGTGCCCCCCATGTAGTAATTACAAGCTGGCTCACTGTAGTGTGCACCAGTCGTGTAGAGGTACCTGAAATGATTGCAGGATATTTTATGCTGTCACCATATTCTATAAATATATTTTTTATGATTATTCATGAACATAAAAATATATTGCATATCAAGAATTTTTGTTCTACTGTATCAAAACGTGATCACGTTTTTTCTCTCTTTTAAAACTAGTTATTAAAACTACATCAAGGAAAGAATTAAAAAGCCATGGCGTACACTATATATACTATAAATTTTCTAGAATTTTTTGTTTGAGGTACATGAAGAGAAGATTCTTTGTCATATGTAAACATGGTGAAATACATTTTCATTTCTTAATCTTTATATAGTTGTTAAGTCAAACTGTATCAACAGGCAAAATTACTGTGCTTATTTTCTTCCCTACTAGAATTGCTTTATAAAGTCAGATCAATGTAAACAACTTTTTATTATCAGATTTATAGTAAACTATTTCGGCACGGCGACATCTTTACATTAATGATCATTCACTTTGTGTAAGTTTATTACGCTATTCATTAATATATTTACTGTTAATTACCTTTTCGTGTCATCAATATTACTATTTTTTTTAATAATGTTTATTTCAGATAAATTAATTAAGATGAAGCATCATGATTAGTTTGTTATTTTCGAGAATAAGTCGAAATTTTGTGTTTGATGGATTGCCACACTTGAAGAATAAGGTAGAAAACGTGTTAGGATCGTTAAAAATTTTGAATGTTAGAAACGCTTATAGTATTCATTTATCTCTTATGAAATAAATTCGTTTTGAATTTTTTTAACGATCTTTAAGATGTTTTCTACTTTCATTATCAATTGTGGCAAAAGTTTTCGAAAAGATTGCTATACTGTGTTAATACTCACCATTTACTTAAAAAGAATTTTTAAATAAGGGAAAAAAATGTCCATGAGATGAGAAGCGATAAAATGGCGTCTGTAATTAAAATATACTAAATTGTGTCTTACTTCTAGTCAGCCTCTTATTTCATTAAAGTTTAGATTTTATTGCGATGTTATAGGGTTTGGCTTATGAATCTTTCATAAATGTACTTGAAATAAATATGATTCACTTTGCTATAAAATGCTTTTCATTTGGAAATATGTCTTATTTTTTAAAGAAAACTCTCATCGTATGTGGAGGGTGAGTATAACTCCGATGATCAATTCATATAACCAATTTCTACTTGTAATTTTGAGTTATTAAAAATATGGTCTGTTAAAATTCGAAGGAAAATTTTCCAAGGCTACTGTATTCTGCGTTCTTTCAGGTCTAATAATGCTAACCGATACATTCTTCATATACATATTTATTAACTAATTTGTGAAAGATAAAAATATATATCTGAAATGTCGTAAAGTAAATTTAATTAAATCTATTATAAATTCTAAAGTATTAATATAAATTAGATTAGACTGTAATAATGTTATTGAAAACAAATTACTCTAATGTAACCAGAGAAAGCGATATTAAACAAACTTATACAATGTTTAGAACGAATTTCAATGAACTAAAAAAACGTAATTTTTAATATGCGAACCAGAATTCTATTATCGACGAAAGTATGAAGCAAAAAAAATTAGCTTCAATCAGTGAAAGAATGTTCTCATCGCTATGAGCAGAAATTGACAGAAGATTTGAATTGGCACGGATCATTTTACGATCATCATGCGACAGTGGCAGATCAGGGGGGGCTATCAGACTACAACCCCCCCCCCCCCCCCCCCCAGGACCAAGCCAGGATACTTGATTTAATTTAACATCATTACAACTGTTTTTCATTTCTTTCTTTAAAAAAAGTAATAAAACGTTTCAATATAACCTTCTGGCTAAGAAGGCTCGAAAATTTTGCTACTTTTGGTCATTACATACTTGTAGCACTGACGCGGTCAGACATTTTTTGTCCTAGTTATTTCATTTATAATTTTTATTAAATTATCAAAGTGGTAATATTGTTCTTTATGATTCTTATTGTCAGGTGAGTGATCTGTAAGTTAAAGAGTTTTGCTTTACTTTAGCCTTGAAGTTTGACATTCATCACGACGATACAAAGTTTTTTTATGACCTCCTTCCCCCCCCCCCAGACCCAGAATCCTAGATTCATATCATTTTGCATCGAAGACAGTGGAGAATCCGAAGAGGTTGCTATGGGGCTACAGCCTCCCTGATTAAACCAGAATTCTTGATGTTTTAAAATCTTTACACTTGTGTCTTCTTAACTCCTTAAATAATGCTTGGGAGCATTGCTTTCTGGTTTGAGAGCTCGAAAATTTTCTTTTCCTCGCACCTTTAACGCTGTCGAAAACATTTTTTGGCTAGTTATTTCATTATAATTTTATTACATTATCAAGAAAGTATTGTAGTGTTCTTTGTGATTATTATTGCCAGGTGAGTAAAGTTTGTAAAGTGTTTGATTGACATAAACACGAGATTTGATCGATAGCTTTGGTAGTTGACATTAGCGATTAATATTTGCGGAACGCCACGACGATGCAAATGTTTATGACCTCAGCTCTCCCCAGATCAAATCTGGATTCTCTGTGCGAACCTAGATTAACCCCATTCTTTAGAAGTAGAACTAAGCCAATTAATTGGTAAATTTCTGAAATTACAATCGCTATTGATGCAGAATCAAATGTAAATCGAGATCCTTTGAAGTTCTTTTTTTTCATGTTAGATTAAAAATTAATAAATTTACTAAGTTTCTTTCACATTATAGCAACGAAAATGCTACCAAATCTGGTTTTCTACAATTCTATGTACGGAAGTAAATTTTAACAAGTTTTTCAAATGTTGTTGTTTACAGATTGACCCATCAGGACGTTAGCAACTTTGCGCAATCTGTTGATGTCAACCTAGAAGGCCTTAAGCCATCTTAAAGTGGATCGCAGAAAAGTGGTGGAACATGCTTTTGCTTTTCTTTGGATCTGCAATTATTGTGGTAAACAGGAAATTTTTCTAACCGCATTATTTGGTGTCACACACCTTGAGGGTAATATTTCAAATCACTGAGTTAATTAACTTAATTTTATTGGCCATCTCAATTATGGTTATGCGATTTTTCTAAGAAATCACTATTTTGCATTTATTTTTTTTTTTCCTTTTCAAATTAATAGCCGGATAAAACGTTTTTTAAAACTGCTTTTTGGGAATATTGGCTTTACACGTATGTATATTACGGCACTGTTAATTTCTTTATTTAATTCTAGAAGAGAAAGTGCCAATGAAAATTTAACCTGCAACGGGATGTGTATTTCATTTGCTTGTACTATGCTTTTTTTTGAAAAAATCGCAGAAGTGTGAAGAACTTTATTCCAATTAAGAACCACAATCTTGAACATGTGTTATAATCAGGAAATTATTCTAACTATTTAAATTAGCCAACAAGCAATACCTATCTCAGTTTTTTGAAATTTCAAGGAAGAAGAAAATACTCAATTTTCGCAACGAATAACGAATATTTCTGAATTTTTTTTTTCACATCTGATAGGAACATGTTGTCTCGCGTCACATATCAGAAGTTAAGAATTCAAGTATCAATGGTGCGAAAAGGTGAATGAAACCTCTTCCTCTTTGAAAATTTCAAAAAAAGAATGAAGGAAAGATGTGTTAACTTGTTAAGCGACGTGATAAACTATTTCCGGTTGTAAAACTTTCTGAACTCGACACAAAACTTGATATATCTCTACTTGTCAAGGAAATTGACGATAGCTAACAGTTTATTGGCAAAATTAATTATCCATTGGCATTTTAAGTAATTTTAATTATTTCTATTCTATTTAGAGAAGCTTCTAATATCTTGATTAAATTTTTTTTTAAAGCGATTATCTAGTGTTTTTACTTCAAACTGTGAAATCAAAATTAAATTATCGTGAAAGATAATTCAATATAATGCATAAATAGTATTGTGGGTGGTTTTAAACCTTGCCTTTCAAGAATGCCTTCTTTTATAATTGCTGTTTCAGAATTCAAATAAGCTTATGAAACAGTTTATTTTTTTGTAAAATTATATAAATGAAAACAAACTCAAAGTTAGAAACTTCACATAACTTGATACTCAAAGATAAGAAAAATTTCAGATTATCGTTGTCTCAGAGTATACAAGTATAGAATTCGATGAGGTTTAATAATGCCGTAGAGACTCTATTAATGAAGAAACTTTCATGATTTTTTTTAACTCTTTCCAAAATTTTATTATAATATGTCAAAACAGTATGAAGAACATTCAGTTTGCAAATTGCAATATCGTAGAGAACATCAACAAAGCGATGAATCAAGGATAATATGCAATGGTTGTATATGGACGAAGTTTTTTCTGTTTTGTTTATTTGATAAAATGCGGTAACGCCACGTAATTCCGGTGTAATGCTAAGTCAATACTTCAACGGAAATCGAAGTTTTTAATGTAAATAAACAAAAATAAGAAAAACTCGTCTATAAATATCTCTAAAGGGTAATAAGATGTCTTCACTCTTTTTCGCAGGTACTGTCTGTACGTCCTGCTTTGACAAGAGAAATGCAAGAACTTTATCACCATATTACCTGGCCAAAACAGACTCGAATATGCAATATTCGTTTCCTCTTCCGCTCGCATCCATCTTGCATTGTGACGTCACCGTCGGGCAATTCCAACCACCTCTCCTCAGCAAGAACAACTTGGGATTTTCCCCGACCTCATTATGTGCAACTTGAAATGGTTGGGTTTGATTCGAAGTTCTTATTTAGTTTTTCTGGAGCAACAAACTCTTGGTTGGCGAACAGTTCTTCGAACCAAAACAGCCATTTTGGTCTTGCTACCCACTTGTAGCTGTAGCCTTTACGGCTATGCAACAGTTGCAAAAGCGATATTTCTCAATATTTATATTCGAATGGTGTTCCATTTCAAATGGAAACAAATTCCAAATGATACGATACGACCCTTTTGGAAAGCTGATTGGAAGGGTGCCAGAGGTTCTTTCGAGCTGGGTATTTACATGTTCCAAGGTTAGACGCTATATGCAAAATAAGGCTCATGTCTGCTATTCTTTGCTTAGTAAATGTTAAAACTGTTTTTCCTGGTTGTAAATGTTATTTAAATATATTGTTAAAGAATCGTGAAAATCTTTTCATAAACTGTTCTTGTTATTTTGTATTGTTAGAAGAATAGTCATGAATCTCCTCTTCAAAGAAATATAATTTTTTTTTATATTGGAAGTGTGAAAGAATAATTTTCGAAGAGATTTTTCGTTTTTTAATAAGAAAAAGGAGAAAATACACTTTGCATCAAACCAGTGTGTGAAGGAAGAGCAGTACACAGTCGAGTTAATTTCTTTTTCTTTTTTTTTTTTGTTTTTCTTCGTGTTTTATTAAACCTTATCTTTCATAACGCATCCTTTTGTAGGTTTGATGCTTTTTTAAACCAACTTGTTATTTGTCATGCTGCAAAATACATTTCCATTTCTGTGAATTAAGAGATTTTCAACTCAAGCCTTGAAATCCTCTATTTTGTTGAAAAAATTATTTTATTTTTCTAAGTAGTGAATTTGTTTTTCTTTCAAAAATTACATGAGTTAAATGTAATTTTGCTCAGGATAGCGTATCAGACATTTTAAAAAAAGTCTTTTCAGTATGGAAAAAATGATATGATTGCTTATTTCAAATAATGACGCGAATTTTGTTTGCATTTAAATACCTTCGTTTAGACATTAATTCTAACCCCAAATAATTCCATTTCATACTTTCGTTTTTATCAGTTAGCTTTTTCGAGATGAAAATTCATACCCTTAAGCTACGTCATGTAGACTGATGTTTGACTGACAACGAAGTGGCAATATTTTATTTTAATTTGCGAACTGTTTTTTATTTAAGAATATGTAGATACTTAATAATCTTCAAATTCTCTCTTCATAATTTTGCGGAATTTGAATCATCAGATATTCTCTGATGTTTTTCCAATCAACCGTTGCAGGTGAAAATATATTTACGAACGATAATATTGATAGTTTTTACATTTTGATTGCTATTTAAATGACAGTAATCTTGTTTTGTAGCTATTAGAATCTCGATTATTCCTGACAAATGAGGTGAAAAGAAACAAATTCCGGATAACGCATACATGGCTATATTCAGAAATACTCAGCCTCGTGAGCGCATTAGTAAAATTCACTATACATGACCAAGGGACTGCCATAAAAGACTGGTGTTATTAGTTACGAATTTTAATATTTCACAGATTAAAAAAACCTAGAAATCATGATTCCAAACAAATCATTTAAAGAATTCGCATCTAAGTATTCTTCGATTTCTTCTTTCAAGACTGGAGCATTCGTGATCTGGACTTAGATCCTGTTTTTCTGTCCTGTTCTTTAAAATGACACGGGTACGCTAACACAGTTTATTTCCTTCCATAACTTCTCACTCAAAGAGTAAAATTTCTGATAAAGTTAGTCGGTTCTGTTGGAATACCCAAAATATCAGTCTAACTTTTTCCACTCATTTAAATAATTTGGACTTGAGCAGCGTCACAAAGAATGTTTACTCTAAAATTCGTAACTTCAGCCTTGAAAACAATTGCCATACTTTGTTCTTGAGAGAACAGGCAGTTGGCTTACTGTTATTTTAATCTCTACTCTTATGCTGAATGTGACTCTTTTGACACTAGAAACATTGCCATTATATTCTATCCTGGTGTCGCTTCAAAACGGGATGACGTTACTATAACTAAACTAAACTAAAAATCTATTTTTACCTAACAAAACTGAACAAAACTTTTGTTTAAGAAGATAATAATTTATCTGAATAAAAATGGAGTTCATTTTAAATGAAAAGAATATTTAAATAAAAAACTATCGGCTTGAATCCAGATTCTACAGTAGTGAAAGGGGAGATGTTGTTTGCTCAGCAAATGTGCCTCGTAGAGATAGCTTCCAAAATGTTTTCCTCAAAGTTTAGCCATCAGTGTTTGTATTATAATGTGTGCACACTGACTCAACTAAAACACTACTTACTCTATCCATATACCAGCTTTCAACTCATAGAAAGAAAGAAACAGTGTGAATTATAATTTCTGATGCAAATTCCTCATACTTTTTTTTTCGTTGTAGTCATGTACTGTAAACATGCATTACGCATTTATCTGATCTTGTAAATATGTATATTCATGCTTTCATTTGAACAATTATTTTTTTATTTCATGTACAACTGAATGTATTTGCTGATTGTTGTTGTGGTATAACTTTCATCATTCATATTTGATTCCAAGACATCTCAAAATAAAGGCAGCAGCAAATTTATGGAACATTTGTTGAAGAAAGTGGATCAGGTTTCATTAACAAGATGATTCTAAATCATCGTCAGTGGTTTTGGAAGTACTTAAATTTCATTTTTTAGATTCTGGCGAAATCCATGCAGTTCAAAAGATAGCAATTATCTACAAACTTAAAACAGGCATAAAACAGCAGGGTGAATTCTGATTTATGGATCGTCTTCTTTTGTGCCTTATCATTCTAAATAGTTTACACTTTATTTCTTTCAATAGAAGTGAACAGCGTTTTATGTATCATCGATCATTTATGAATCAGTATTCTACTACTTTACACTTTATTCCATTAACACAGAGGTGAATTTCTTGGACAAAGGAATTATGTTTAATGCATCATCATTCTGAATACTTTACATCGCCTTTCTTCACTTTTTTTTCATATTTTTTGGCACACTTTTTTCCGCTTTTAATGATGATGCTCTATATATTTAAATTCGATTAAATTTTACCAGATGTTTTTGTTCTCAAATATAAATTCTTTATGTAACACTTATCGGTTTTATTTATTACTGTTTTTACTGAAGATTTTTTTCCAATATTTTTTATGACAAATAAGTAAGAACAAAGCTTTATCATTATCATTACTAATATGATTTTCCTGAAATTAATGGCCGTATTTATTTATTCATCGCTGCCCTAGAATATAGCTACTGTTTTTGAAATGACATTAGAGATAATATTACATGCGTAAAGAATAAATGTATTTTCAACTACGCTGCATTTTAATTTTTGGCAATATCACTGTTCGTTTCATAAACCCGCGCCCTATCACTCTTGGAAAATTTTACTCTGTGGGGTATGGACGAGTTTTCTGTTTTTTATTTGGGGTAAAGTGGACTTCCATATACCCATCAACTTCAGTGATAATGTTAGATCAATAGGAACGCTGATTTCAACACTCTGTTTAGAAGATGTCTTTAACGTGGTGTTTTCTAATGTTATGACTTAAGATACTTTGAAAGTATTAAATTCATGTTCCTATTTTGTATGGCGATCAATGTTTACTTAAAATAGAGCCTAATAATTTTGTGGAAAGGTTGCCATATTCTTTGTCGCTCTTTTCGGCTTGTGTACTCAAGAAGGAATTCATTCGAATTTGTCTCTTGAGCATGGAGATCAACTGGTTACCATCCTTAAACGGAGGTTACTAGAAAACGGAAGTAGACCCTCACCACGGAAGTTCTAATGAAACCAAAATAAATAAATCAAGAAAACTCGTCCATTCTGCATGATAGTAAGAAGAACGCTATTCAAGTAGCTGTTAAGTACATTTTTTCCATTAGCTATTCTTTCCGATGTTCATATTCATTTTCTTTTTTAATTCTATCATTTTTTGATTTAAATCAGAAACTTTGTAATATTTCTATTTATTAGCAATAAAAAGTAAACACATCTCCTCTTCTATCTTTCACCTCCTCTATTTTGAGGAAATCAAACAGACTGGAGTATGCGCAAGCACGGAGGATTTCCGTTTCTGAAAACAGACAGTAGGTGGCATAAGAAATGGCTCAGTTTGACATTCTTTTTGAATCACCCTGTATGTGTTTACTGTTTCCTGAGATGAAATATTGAATAGGTACAGATGACTTGAGAGAAAAAAAATGTTTGAATCGATATTTATTTCTCGATAAATTACTAAAATGAAAGCTGTTTTATGTTCTCCCACTTATTCCAAGTCTTCTAAAACAAATTTTGATTAAGAACGAAGTTTAGTGATGGTGTTCATAAGTAGATATTTTTTAAGCTTATATATCACTGCCAATTTTAAATTCGTTCTTTTAAAAAAAGTTTTATTGTAACATATTTGTGATTATTGCCTAATAATTCAATACTGATTACTGATAAATCTTAATTCCAATTACATTAATATTTGCTGATTCTTTTTCATTCAAATTAATAACTTATTTATTTATTTTTTAAAATGGCCAGTTAATATGTAATTTATAAATTAACCATCAAAGAGGCAAGTTATTTTAAAAAACTAAATAAGATGTATCAAGCTAAATTTGATTGGAAGTTGGCTAAAGTTTAAAAGAATAGATAGGTGAGGCAAAAATAGTGTCTGTAAATAATTTTTGTTACTATTTTTTTTTATGCATGTGACCATCGAAATATTACTTCAACAATTTATATATGAAAGTCATATCGTCAATCTTAATTTATTCATGTTTTTTAAACGTTGTACATTTTTGTATAGAAATATAGATACAAGTACGAAAAATGACTTTATATACTTTACTGAAACGTTAAGTAAAAAAATCAAGTGTACCTAGAAATTATTGCCTGGTACTGAATTGAAATTTTGACGTTGGCCCTATGATGTAGTTTAACGTATTATTTTAAAGCATCTCTTTAAGAAAACACTCATTGTCAAAGAATAAAGTTCCGGTCTCATCCCTTTTCAATTCAGTCAGCAGAGGCCAAAATCGACGAATAGAAAAAAAAAAAAAATGGTGTAGTTTTGAAATTTGGCACAGTTGTTGAGGATAATTAATACAAACAACATATAAAGTCGACCATTAAGGGGTTAGCGGGGGGGGGCTGAGGGGTTTAAAGGGCTTTTTCAGTTTTCTTAAATATCTCGAAAACTATGTGGTCTAGAGAAAAAATCCTCGAATTACAAAAATAAACTACATTAAATTCCCTACAAGAAAAAGACCTACAACTTTATTTTAGCATCAATAGTTAAGAAGATAGGGAGTTGAAAAGAAGTGAGAAATTTTTGAAATTCCTTGTTAATGTAAAATCAATAAAAGTCTGAAGTAACAACCTTCAGCACCGCATGCACTTATATAATAATTTTATAAAGGCAGTATTGTATGTGTTGAGAATAGTGGTGGCAGGGGTGGGGTGCACAAATATATTTCAGTGAACAATTGTGTCCCTTCCTCCCTCAATCCACTTCTCCATATGATCAATTCTGGTCCAGTCAACAGAGGAAAATAGAAAAAAAAATAAATGGTGTATTTTGAACTTTGGCACAGTTGTAGGGAATAGTCCTCTAAACATACTAAAGAGTCCCCGACCATTAGGGGTTACTCGGGGGTACGGGGGGGGGGGTTAAGGGGAATTTCAGTTTTTTTCTTAAATATCTCGAAAACTTGGATTCTATCAAAAAAATACTCAATTACAAATAAAGTACATTAAATTCCCTAGAAAAAGCCCTACATCTTTATTTTTTAGCATCGATAGTTTATAATATATGGGGAGATGAAAAGAGTGAGTATTTCTGAAATTCCTTATTGAAGTAGGTAGTAAAATGAATAAAATGTCCAGTAACAACCATCAGAAGCACCTCATGCCTATATAATAATTTTATAAAGGTAGTATTGTATATGGTGAGAATAGTGGTGGTGTGTCAGGGGTGGAGGGCACAAATATATTTGATGAACTGTCGTCATCACTTCCTCCCCTTACATCCGTTCCCCTCCCACAAGATATTTCCTACTCAGTCCTTGGAGTCACCATAAACGCTCCAAATGAGTATATTAAGACAATATAATCTAAATATACATAAATATGATGAGTTTAACATAAGCTGCAACATTCCATTTTTCCACATTCACAACATATGTTTTCAACACCTAGTCAACATATCACTCACTGTAAAAAAATGTGTTGGAAATTCCAGATTTACTACCGAATACTTATAACTCTGGGCGAATACTGGAATAACTCAGTTTTTAGTAGAACAAACGAATACAGACTTTTCATATTGTGTTTGTTAACCGTGCGTTATATTAACATTATTTATAGATTCACAGTACTGATGCCAATGGCTGAAAAGTGTTCTGATATGCTTGAAGATTATGTTGTGACTGTTAAGTGTAGGTGAAAAAGAGATAGATGGGTTGATTAAAGGCCAAATGTACAGAAAAAGAATGGGAAAGCACAGAACTATTCAGAGGACAGAAAAAGATTGTTCTTCATGCTTCTTGCAGGAAAAAATACCTGAGACCTCAATCAATTACAAGAGACTTGAAAATAGCTGTTTTAGATGGAGCAGCCTTTAACGCATCAAGTTCTACCCCCTGTTTGCGTTCATCCCACTTGAATTTGATTCTAAAGTAGATGCTTATGTCATGGTATCATCTGTACTAATGGTGCACCTCTAGAAGAGAGTTCGAACTCGATCAGGCAGTGAAAGAATCAGAATGCCCAATTACGAACAGTGTCAAAGAAGATGTTTATGCATATTTTTTTATGTAGGTGGTATGTATAATTATATATATATATAATATTATGTTATAGATATAATGTTATAATAGATAGCCGCCAATTTAGGCAAAACTTTCTTTCTTAAAGTAAAATATCTTTTCAACCACTTGTGTAATTCTCTCTGATATATTCTAAACCACTAAAATCCTAAGAAAAAATGAAGGTTTTGTAGAAAATTTAATGTAGTTTAATTTTGTAATTGAGTATTTTCGCTAGAACCCATAGTTTTCGAGATAATTTCAGAAACTGACATGTTAAACCCTGTACCTGGCGTAGCCCCCCACCGTCAGGACTTTTAATATATGTTGTTTGGTACTATTCCCTGTGTAAAGTTCAAAACTACACCATTTATTTTTTCTGTTGCACCGACGTTGATATGGGGAGATTGATCTTATGGAGAACGGATTGGAGGAGGAAGGGATCACGACTGTTCATCAAATATATTTGCCCCCCGCCCCCGACGCCACCACTATTCTCAACACATATTACTTCTCTGGGGAATTATTATATAGGCATGGGGTGCTTCTGAAGGTTGTTACTTCGGCATTTTTTATTGATTTTACCATTCAAGAATTTCAAAATTCTCCTTTTCAACTCCTAGCTTCTTCTTAACTATTGATGCTAAAATAAAGATGTAGGTCTCTTTTCTTGTAGGGAATTTAATGTAGTTTATTTTTTTGTAGTGAGATTTTTTCTCTATAACCCATAGTTTTCAAAATGTTAAAGCAGAAAAAGCCCCCTTTAAACCCCCTGTACCCCCCCCCCGCGCATAGCAACCCCCACGATTCGAGGACTTTTGATATGTTGTTTAGGGCACTAATCCCACAACTGTGCCAAATTTCAAAACTACACCATTTTTCACCTATTTTCCTTCGTTGCCCTGGGTTATTTCTGTGTTCGACCCCAGATCCGCGTGGCATAGATGACCTTTTGGAAACACAAAGGTATCAGATCTTTTGTGGTATTAAAATCTTTCAAACACCTCAGAAAGTTTATCAAAATATACCGTTTGATAATTTTAATTTTTTATGCGACAGAGGCTTCTTTTGTTCGTTTTCATTTCACAGGCATTATCACCATCAAAAGTCGTTAAAAATGCGTGAAAATGAAAAGGTATAAACTTTTCTGGCGCAGATATGAAAGGTTGTAATTCTGACCGATATACTGAAGAAAACTTTCGTTTAGTTTGAATTCAATTTGTACTGTCTGTCCGCCTACGAGACTCTGCTCGCCAAGCTGTCTCGTTGACTCGAGTCCTTCTCTTAGCTGGTTATGTTAGGGAAGACCATTTGAAAAGGGGAATCCGACGAGTCAGGGCTTTGA